>JAOPJW010003905.1:33824924-33839105 GCA_027122535.1 Octopus maya
AGATAGATATAACGGAGCGTAAAGGATGAGATACATTTATGATAAACAAATGAGAGAAACCGCTTCTTTTCCATGATATTGACACATGCATATTGTAAATGGATCTCGGTCTGTGTCGGCGATGAGCATTCTAATTATTAAAGGTGATACACAGGCAGACAGTATGAAACTATGTGACAAGGACGGAATTTTGCGTTATAGGAATAATCCGATGAACAGGCTTCCTCACAGTTTCCGTCTGCCCAATTTTATCAAGGCTTGGGTCAACTTGAGGATATGGTCACCAAGTGGGATGGGAAATGATGACAAATGGTTGCTAACAGAACTTCTTAACCACTTACTCTGATTCACACACACACACATATATATACATAAACATACACACACACATATATATAAACATAAATACACACACACACACAGACAGACAGAGGTGAAAAGCAATTCTTACCTCCGCCGTATTCCCAGAATGGTATACTTTTGTCCTTTTGTATGAGATGTGGTCCTTTAAAACTGAGTTTGTATTCGAACCTGAGGCGAGGAACGGACGCAGAAACCATTGGAACGGTGGAGCAGAGGACAAGGATGAGCGTTAAGGAAGTGAGGACGATTAGAGTATGGAGTGTGTGTCGACACGAACACATTGCTGTGACTGTGGTTGGTGATGGAGCCGTGTTTCTGTTGAACATCTTCGGTGTTTGGGCAGCAGCAGCAGCAGGTGGACGACGAAGAAGAGGAGGGCAATGTGGCTTGAAATGGTTCGCGGTGTTGTCGGGGAAATGGTGTGGCTTTGCTGACATCTGGCGGACACCGGCAGAGTTAACGGTGGTTTCTGTCAATCTCTACAATAAGGGGGAGGCAAAGACACAACAGACACACACACCCACTCATATATACATACATACGCATACACATACACATACGCACAACCACACATTCACACACACTCACGCATACGTACACATACGTGCACACACACACACACACACACGCTTGCGCGCGCGCCCTCACACCTAAGGGGAGATAATTGATAGATATTCGACATTAGACGCTGCGACAAACACCAAAATCCTTCGTTTGTCGACGACAAATGTTTTAAATTTTCTTTATAAATTCAGAAATTAATGTATCATGACAAATTTTTATGGGAAATGGGAAAAAAGTTGTTTGCATCTTGTCCACTAAACGGTTTTACTGTAGAGAGGGGACGTAACTCTATATACCGTTTTCTCACCCTCTCCCTTCCTCTCTCTCTCTCTCTTTCACCGTGTGTAGGTGTATATGTAAGGGTGTGTGTGTGTGATATCTCAAAGCTTTTGAGCCACATTCATTAGTAGTGTCTTCGTAAACTTGTGTCGAAAGGTGTTCAGTAACGAAAACGAGCAGCTGATATGTTGCTTAAACACTTCTCATTCACGTAGCAACCTTAGATAAGTATCAGATAATTTCATTCTAGACAGCATAATGCTCCCCTCTCTTCGTTTTAGTTAGTTTCCCTAGTTATTTCACTGTTCAATATTTACAAAATACCTAGAAACTCATCAGGGCACTTGAGAAATAATTTAACAAAATACTCTCATTGATCTAAGAAAATGTCATTATTATAGAAATTCTCGTTGGAAAGTGCAACAGGTATCTTAATTAAATCTGCATATTGTCAATGTTAGATTTGCTATTTATTTTCATTTCACATTAATGTAGGAATTCTTGTTCGAGAATTCAGTACTTTTCGTAATTAGATTTATATATCGTCAGTGTATAGTAATTATGTTAAGTGTAGTTGTTTTAAATCAGGTTGTTATCGTAAATTTGGTAATAACATGTTGGCACAATGTCCAATTATAATTAACTACACCCAATATATTTACTTAACTGATTCTCATAAACATATTGAAAATTGAAATATTTAAGAACTCTTGAATAGATATTTCCAAAATATTCAGAAATTGTATGATGATCAATTCTATTAGGAAATAAAAAAAAAAAGTTAGTGATTAGAACATATCACTACTCCATAAGTATAATTGCACATTTTTTAAGTATAACCTGTGGCTGAGAGTTTCATTAATGTACAAATGGGAAATGTTTCCAGATGATATTTATAGCAAAGTGAGTAGCAGAGTAGAATTTTAAGTGTTTCAGACGGAGTTTTATATAGGAGATGCATAAGATAATGAAATGTGTTCACTTCTCTGGCTTAGAATTGAAGGGATTTAGCGAGTTTTTCATTACTATAAACAACCATCGATTAATATCTGTTAATATATTTAGATATCTGTTTCATGTTTTAGTAATCATCTCAAATTTTATTAGGAAATACATTACTGGAATTTTCCTGTGACTGGCATTCCGTCGGTTATGACGTACAAAACTCCCGGTTGATCCGCTCAATGAATCTCCTCAATCAGGGAGATTTATCCTGACACAATGTGACAAGGGTACAGCTGAGTGGAGTAACGCAACGTAGAGTGTCTTACTCAAGCACATAATGAGCAGTGAGGAATCTGACTCACGACTGTCAGCCGAATACTCTTAACAACTAAGCCACGTGCCTTCATTCCTATCTTCCTATAAATAAAAATCATCGTTGTGACTAATCAAAGAATAAAGGAAATGGTCATGTCTGTATATTTGCTAATAACAGTTGAATTAAACATCGAGGCAGATATGTTAGTTTCTCTTCATAATTGCAATTTATATCACGCCAAAAGTGTCACTTTGGGTCAAACTAAAATATCAATATTATTTTGTCACTAAAGACAAGTGGTAATGGAACACGAGAATTGGTTTCAAATTTTGACACAAAGTCAGTAACTTCGAGGGAAGTACTCAACTGTTACTTAGTTTATCGACTCCGAAAGAACGGATGGCAAAACTGACCTTGGCAGAATTTGAACCCAGAACGTGAAGACGAGCGAAATGCTGCTTTGTCCGGCGTGCAAACAATTCTGCCAGCTCGCCTTTATTATTATCATTATTATTATTATTATCTGAAAACTTACAGCTTATTTTGCTGGGTATGATGGAAACTGTCAGCTGTCCACAACAATCAACTATATAGCATATGTTGTGCACAAGATCAAAGCTTTCCCACCAGAAATCACCAAACAGGAAAAGAAATACAAGTAACTGCAGAATATGTGGAGATGGAGAAGAAACAATAAATCATATTCTCTCTAGCAGCCCAGTCCTGGCTTAAGAAGAAATATATTCACAGACACAACAGAGTTGGGACCGATATTCACTGGAAGCTATGCTAACATTATGAAAAGACAACAGAAAAAAAGAGCTTACCTACCAGAAGCTTCCATGCGAACGTCCTTAAAGATGGATCTGACCTCTCGTGCAGATTTTGCAGAAAATTCAATTGATTATGTTGATTTTGGATGCCCAGTCCTCGCTGAAAAGGAGTACCTGAGACATGACAGACTAGGGCAGCACATCAACTGGAATCCTTGTAAATACTACAAAATTAAATCCCATGGTATGTGGTACAGGAACCATCCAGAGGATGTAGTAAATACTGAGGGCGTCATCATCCTTTGGAACTTCCCATTACCAACAGACAGAAAAATTGACTCCAATCGACCAGACATTGTGATTAAGAACTACAACAGAGGAAGTTGTCTGTTAATAGATATGTCAGTCCCACAAAATCAAAATGTCTCAAGAAAAGAATACGAAAAGCTCTCTCACTATAAAGATCTGCAAATTGAAATCACAAAAATGTGGAAGCTTGGTATTACGATAATACCTGTAGTAATTGGTGCGTTGCGAATGATAAAGAAGTGAGCTGAGAAGTATATTAAGCAACTCCCTGGTAACTCCAGTCTCCGTGAACTACAAAAGATAATCTTGATGGGTACTACGAAAAGCACTCTCCATCTAAAATGGAATAAATGTGGCGATAATTTTAGTATGCATAGCTAAACAAAAGTGCCATTGCTACTCTTGGCCTCCGGAGGATGCTCGGTACTAAGGCAGCTGAAATAAAGTTATAATGACAAGGAACCATTAATAATAATCTTTTCTACTCTAGGCAGGAAGCCCGAAATTTTTGGAGAGGAGGGCAGTCGATTAGATCGACCCCAGTATGCAACTGATTCTTAATTTATCGACTCCGAAAGGATGAAAGGCAAAGTTGACCTCGGTGGAATTTGAACTCAGAACGTTGCGGTTGACAAAATGCCTCTAAGCATTTCGCCCGGCATGCTAACGTTTCTGCCAGCTCGCCGCCTTGTTGTTGTTGATGATTATGATGATGAGGATGATGATAATAATAATGATAATAATTAAAAATATTGGAGCTTCTGTCAGGCTCGAAGTGATCCAGAAGACAGCATTGTTGGGTACAGATCGAATTCTAAGGAAAGTATCGTCTCTTTGAGTCACAGGAGAAGACGCTACTTTGAGCCTTTGGTGATTTGTTATTGCCTGTTTTCGAGTAAAGAATAACCGATAATTAAGAACTATCCGAGAATCTTTCATAATAATAATAATAATCAGGAAGCCTGCTAGCCCATGGATTGTATCTATTAACTCTTCAGACAAATATTTCCTTTTACAAACAACTATATTTGATCTAATTTACGACAAATTAGAGCCCATTGATGTTATGTTTAAAAGGATTTAATTAATCATTTAACAGCACTGCCTAGTTAAAAGCTTCGATGAGGTTATCAGTTTTATTTACTCATTGTGCAATGAATGAATACAGCTGATTCGAAGTCGATACTTCCGAGTATTGATAAGATGCCGATCATTTGACGCTAACAATTTCCGACAAATGAAAATAGAAAATTACTTCCAATAAGACAAGAAAACACATTCACAAGTTTAACATCAGATGAATAATATTCACATAAACTTATTAGAACTTATCATTGTATTATATTACCTCAAGGAGCAACTTGTAACAATTTCTCAAGAAGTTGCTAATTATTCTGAAGATCCTCTTCTCTCGCTATGTAATTTTAGCATTGAGATAATACTAAATCTACTCGTGGATTGTCAATGCTTACTAATTTTATATTGTCTTCTTGCAAATTTACGCTATTAACTATCTCACTCAAATGTTAAATTATCCGTAGTTTCTAAATGAATAATATAAGGTGCTCTCTCAAAATTTCTAAAAGAATAATATAAGTTGTTTTCAAGAGAAGTCATCCTTAGACTTTCAAACAAACGCATTTTACTTTATAACGAACGAATCTTATGAGTTATGTATTCAAGACCTGATTACAATAATGTGGTTAGTTTTCAAACGACAACCGTTAAACAAGTCATGATTGCAATGCATTTTCAATACCCGACAGAAACAAAGAAAAAGAAAACCAATCGGGGATATTCAACACATTTTTCTCTCCATCCCTCAGGCTTTGGACTCTTCCACCAGGCCAAATCGTGATGAGTTAAGAGGTTGATTTTATTGAATCAAGGCGGCTGCTTCGTCTCGACTCGCGAAAATAGGAGTTCTTTTCACTTAGGCAGTTAACACACCGAAGTTGATATAACATAGTAACCAACACGTCGGTGCCAGATGCTAAATTTTTAACTCTGCAGGTTGGAATTTCAATTCTCGGTCAATGCAAGTTATCGTTACTGGAGTGCTAAATAGTTTCTGACTTTGGGTAAAAGAAAATACAGGAGGATCATTATGAATGGTTTTATTCAAAACATTCCCCTTTCAGATTCAAACACTCATTGCAGCGGTCCTTCAGTTTTTCTAAGCCTTGTAAAAAGAACTCGGAAGGTTAGGCCTCCAACCATGCCTTTGTAACAGCGATCACTTCCGAATCAGAGAGAAATTTCGTTCTTTTGAGATGTCTCTTCAGTTGTGGAAAGAGGTGTTAGTCGGAGGAGGCCAAGTCAGGAGAATAAACTGGGTTGTCTACCAATTCGAAGCCAAAGTTGCGTATTTTCCGTAGAGCTTCATGTGCTATGTGCTGGTGCATTGTCCTGCAAAATCAGAACACCACAGCTCAACTTTCTACCGCGTTTCTGCTTCAAAGCTTCACACAGTTCGTCCAACAGAGACATGTGTTGATGGTGCGAACCTTTGGCAGGTATTTTATAAGGAGTGCTCCGTCTTTCTCGTAGAACACTGAAACCAGGAACTTTCCAGCTGACTTCTGGATTCGAAACTTCTTGGGGCACGGTGAACTGCTGTGGTGCCATTCCATTGATTGCTGCTTGGTATGAGGATCATAATGATGAAGCCAACTTTCATCCATGATAACTAAACGAACCATAAAAGTCAGTCTCTGCTGCTGCAAACCGGTTCAATGTCGTTATTCTTGATGTCATCATTTTAATGTCATCACTCTGATGCGCTTCTGATCTGAGTTCAGATATTTCGGCACCTATTTTTCGGAAAACATTCTCATATCCAAAATGTTGTGAATGACGTGGCCAACTCTTTCGCGGGAAATCCAGAGTCTCAGCTATGACTTTAGCTCGTATCCCGATGTCCTTGAGAATCATGACGTGCACAGCGTCGGCTTTGTCTTCTGTGGTCGCAGAAGTTGGCCGTCCTAACCGGGGTTCATTTGTGACCTTGAAAGGACCAGTCCGAAACTTTAGCACTCAGATTTTCGCTGCGAAGTAAGATGGACAGTCATACTTCAAGACTTCCTTCATCTCTCCATTGATTTCCGCCATTCCTTTGCCTTACAAAAAGAGGAGCTTCATTACCATCTGTGCTTCAATTTTACCAAAATCTACTGTAGAAGCTGCCATCATGCGTTAAATCTGAAAAAAAAAGAGGAAAATATACTGTATACCATCATGAGTTTTTGCATGTCTTCTAAATAGTTGTCCTACCTTCCCTGTACATTTAACACCTCTAACCTTTCGTGATACTCTCCAAGCTAGGAACTTTTCAGCACCCCTTGGTACTGCCACCGTCAGAATCCACAGACATTTTGAAATAAGAAGGCAGTTTCTTCGTGATAACTATACATATTAAAGTTTATATGCTAAATTTCCCTCGTATTCTGTCCTACATCCTTAAAAATGAACACGTGTAAGAATGTAATCTAGGTGACAGCATTCAAAGAAGAGATTAGTTTATTTTTGCTTAGCTTTGATAGAAAACCAGCTCGACCAGGACTAACAACTTGCTAATAACAATATATGGGATAACTGAGAGAGTACAGTATGTTCAGGATGCCATACAATTGGGAACAGCCTATTGGAGCGTGCAGTATCACCCTCAAATAGACAAGAACGAATGCCATGCGCGTGTGCTTGGTCAGTGTACATCGTACGAGCTTACTGTACAAACATAAAACGACACTTAAATATATTTCAATGTGATGCAGAATACAAGTCGTGCTGCTAATACTTGCATTTTAATAAGTAGAAATAGAACAAAAGAAAAATAACAGACGAGAAATGAAAGACATCACAGAAATAATTTGCAGTAACCAAAGTACATGATGTAATCCTAACTAAAGATGTCGAAAAGTGCAAGGAAATACAGACGGTTTGCGCTGCACACATTCACATATACACAAGCACGCATGCACTATGACATCGTGCAAAGCAATTATACCTCAAAGAAATTTTAACCCCACAAGGCCTACTAAAATCCTTAATGATACCCAAAATAAGACAAACCACGTTAAATAAAGGACATAACGTTGCGTGTTTAGTAGAAAATAGTATCAACGTCATTTGAACAAAAATAGAAATGGCAATATGTTTGAAATAAAGGCATTGAAAATATCGTCAACACGATAATAATGATCACAAAGAGCAGCCTACCACCATCACATGAGACGAAAAACACCAGCTACAGTATCTTAACGCACTCTGGAAGAGACATCTGAACACAATAAATCTTGGTAGAAAAACAATACAGAAGATAGTAAAGGAGATTCATAGCCTTCAATCCTAAAATGCTGACAACACCCCCACACATCCAACAAATCGAAGTACAATAATTTTCCTATACACTACTTCCTATACACTACTTTCTACTCATCGCCTTAGTTTTCATTGAACTACATGTCCATTATCATCACAACGTTTCAATCGGTAAGGTGGAACGCTTTTCGCCAAATAATAGACTGAATAGGTACATTGTGTATAGGATTCTTGCTGTTCTGTATGCACCTCGTGGATTATTACCGGTTTAACATACATTATTAGTACACACCAGCAAATAATTTGCTTGCTGATTTCTATAAGCGAAAGTTAAATTCAGAAGTAGTGTTGATTGAGAATACACACAATAAATTCGAAACTCCGCGGTGTCCACTAATATCAATGAATCGCACGCGATATGAAAGCACATCGTTGAAAGGGAGGAAGTGTTCTCTGATAAAGAAAAATAACAGCGATCAGCATATTCATTTTCGAATCTGCTACAAAGTATCGAGAATGAATTGATACGTTATTGTTATTAACAAAACAATAGTTTCTATAACACTACATCACCAATATAGATAAGGCATATATACTCAAGAAAACAGTTATAGAACCTTTCAAAAGAAAATTGCATTTTGCAAAGCAACCTGGAAGTAGAACCATAATTGCACAATTGAAATTTTCATCTGGTTAAAAGCTATAGAAAACAAGTACTTCATAACGCCAACTACAGAAACACTACAAAATACAGTATATCTCAAAATCACGTGAGTAAACAAAGAAAACCAGGAAAGAAAATAAAAATGAACGTAAAGCAGAAAACTAGCAAAAGCATTTGTATCGAGCATCAGTCACAAGAATCTCTAACAAGTAATTAGCAACTTCAACAGAACAAAGCAAAAGATACCATCTTCTGACAGATCTTGATTCTATTCTTTCCTTCAAATACATGAGAAAAGCCATAGAATCTGTTTGCTTGACAAAACTATGCAACTGAATCAATTCACAGATCCATTACTCTACTACGAACATTTCCTAAAGAAAGAATTGCCTTCAATATGGCCGACCCAAATATGTCACATTCTAACTAACATGAGAACTTAGATTTCTGCCTTCATTTGCACAACCGCTGACCTTAATGAATTGTTGGAGGCACTATTCTGCCTAGCTTAAATAAAGTACACTAAAAACATATGAACAGCACATTTGTCATTTATTTTTTATATAGTAACACGACATAGTCACATGTGATGAAAAAAGTAACTTTATACACACCCTCTCCTATTAATCTTATCGTTCGTGAGAGATAACAGCACAGCTAACCATCTGCGGCCCCATCTCCTGTGTATCATTAAGTCGCTGTTGGCCATTTCACAACAATAACAAGTAATCTCTACATTCAAGATAAATGAGCGGCATCCACGGTTGATAAAAACACTAAGAATTACCTCCAACTAGTCTAACATTTTAAAGTACATCTGTGTGAACCGTGCGGCTAATACTTGCATTTTAATAAGTCGAAATAGAACAAAAGAAAAATAAGGAACAGACGAGAAATGAAAGACATCACAGAAATAATTTGCAGTAGCCAAAGTACATGATGTAATCCTGACTAAAGATGTCGAAAAGTGCAAGGAAATACAGGTTGCTCTATTGACTAAACATATCAAAGGAATCTCCTTAAAATTTCAAGAAATAAAATGAAAGGGGCGCAAGAGAATGTTTTCCTAGATAATCCTATAAGGATAGGAAGATCCTAGTTGGAACTTTTTTAATCACACGTCTGCTCCATCAAATCTGACATTTATCCAAACAGCGATGGCACACATTGCAAATAGTATAAAAGACTTAGTAACAATATTTCGTAGATTATATCAATCCCCATCTGAGTATCCCAATCTCTCCACAAAAGTATTCCAACTCACAAAACAGAGCACTTTGTATATGGACCCCACACAGCGGCTATTCAAAACAAAAGCAAATGGTAACAACCAAAGGATATATTATTTTACTGCAGTAACCCCTAAACCACACACGTTTTTTTACAAGCGTCCATATTGAAGACGCGTTACGGGGAGATATTTAACGAGAGGTCGGTTGGTTTTGTGTGTGAGAAAATTTGTACCTACAAATCTTTAAGCTTTTCTAAGTTTGCCGAATGCACTGAGGGCTATAGTTTTTCTAAAATCCAGTTGATCTGCATGGCTTTTTCGAGATAAACACTTATTTCAATGACTATTTTATTCGATAGTATCGTCTACGTGCTTTCTGCTTCTGATTGTTTGAGAAATATACGAGGGTTTGCTGAAAAGTTCCTAGCTTTCGGTAAAAGAAAAAATACAGGAGGATCAGTTAATTATGATTTTATTCAACATATTCTCCTTTCAGATTCATACACTTATAGCAGCAGTCCTTCAGTTTTTCTAAGCCCTGTAAAAGATCCTGGGAAGTTGGGCCTCCAACCAGGCTTTTCGCGACACCCTTAAAGCCAGGAAATTCTCAGCACCCCTTTGTATTAAATCCAACGAAAAGAAATTTGATACATATCAGTCTCTGGTGTATCACAATGAGATGTTCAAATTTCTCAAAAAGCAAAATAAAATACAATTTTAATGATAGAAGTTTCAGATTGATATTGTAGCTAACGGGGTTAAAGGGTTATGTACTAAAATGCCGTACACGAAAAATACCAAAGCGAGTGGGAAAAAACAAAATCGTTTGCGACACTCAAACAAAGGGACAGAATTATTTCAAGAAATGAAAAAGTAATTTCTCAAGTTAATTAATATAATCAGTAAAAATCATGGTGAGAGATTGATTATTAATTCCTTGAAATTATGTCCTCTTATCTTTGAAAGTCGTGAACAAGAAAGAAATTTGAATTAAGAATATTTTGCATTCAATGTTTACAATTTAACCTATGTATCCAGAGACAGAATGAAAAAGAGGAAAAAAGTGAGAGAGAAAAAAACAAATAGGCGCAAGTGTGGCTTTGTGGTGAGAAGCTTGCTTCCCAACCACATGGTACAGGTTTCAGACCCACTGCATTGCACCTTGGGCAAGTGTCTTCTACTATAGCCTCAGGCTGACCAAAGCCTTCTAAGTGGATTTGGTAGATGGAAACTGAAAGACACCCGTCGTATATGTATATATGTGTGTATGAATTTTTGTGCTTGTCCCCCACCACCATCATCGTTTGACAACAAATGTTGGTGTGTTTACGTCCCCGTAGCTTAGCGGTTCGGCAAAGTGACCGATGGAATAAGTACTAGGCTTACAAAGAATGAGTCCTGGGGTCGATTTGTTCGACTAAATGCAGTGTTCCAGCGTGGCCGCAGTTAAATAGCTGAAACAAGTAAAAGAAATAAATACATAAACGAATAGATAAAATAACTAAATAAAAGACACTCGTACAAACAGTGTAGGAAGCAAACTCACAAAAAAACAAAATAGACTGAGCAAAACAAGAGGAGACACATGGGATGACGGGTCATTGAAGAGGTCACAGAATGTGTAACAAAGAAATAATAATCCTTTCTCTTATAGGCCCATGAGCTGAAATTTGGAGGAGGGGGTAGTCGATTACATCGGCCCCAGTACTTGACTGGTACTTAATTTAGCGACCCTGAAAGGATGAAAGGCAAAGTCGACTTCGGTGGAATTTGAACTCAGAACCTATCGATATGCGAAATAGCGCTAAGCATTTTGCTCGGTGTGCTAATGATTCTGCCAGCAACGCCGCCTTTTATAAAAATAATAATAATAATAATAATAATGAAAATAAAATAGCTGAAGTAAAGATAAAATATATATAGCGCTTGTGTTGATTTGCCAAAATATGACCGTCTCCTTGTATAACAATATACAAAATTAGAATCTTTTCTATTATTATAAGTTGTTTTTTGTTTTTGTTTTTTTTTTTTAACCAAAGTAAATCTGTCGTAAAATATAACATTAAAACGAAATTTTCTTCTTTGGTAATATTATAATCGCAATTTCCTGCTGCTTCTGTCTTTTATCATTTCCAAACTCTCTAAGTTGCACATACATCACTTCACGCAATATTGTTTCAGTTTTTCTTGGACAGTAATTATTTCCTTGATTACCCAGTATTCTGTCTACAAATATTTTAACATTTATTTTAGATTCAATTGTCTTCTCTTAAATATTCTACTTCAGCCAATCATAATCGTTCCCATAATTTAGATAATTCTTTAAGATTATTTCGTTTCTATCTTGCATTTTTGGTTTTACAATTTCTAATCTTTTCTAAGCAAATCGGTTTAAAACCCTTGTAAATATTCCCATCCAAATCCCAACAAGCTTTCAGGGTAATTTTCATTATTTCTGTTTGTTTTTCATGTTATCATATTTTCTGCCCTTCCTTGTCAATAACAGAGAACATTTTTTATTGCGAACACTATTTTTCTATTTAAATCGTTCCTTTTCTGTTTTCATAAGAAATTTATTAAATATTTCTATTTTCCTTTTACAAAATTTTCTAAATCCCTTTCTGCTTGAAAGATGTTGATACAGTGTTTTTTAATGTCCTCATACGTATTTTTAATTTATGGATCCTCCTTCCAAAACGAGTTTTAGGGATTAAATTTCTACTGTTCGTTAAATAGATAGATAGATAGAAGCAAATACTCAAATACATGAATCCCTTATTGTTTGAAGCGGGAAGAATACGTTATTGTGACTTTTATGTCAATACATGTTTAGTATTTAGTCGAAAACAATTATAGGTCATTCTATTTCCTGCTGTTTACTTTTAATATTGATATTGCATTTTTTTGTCTCAGAAGCAATTATGCAGCTCACTTCAAATCTTGTCATTAGATTTCATAGAATAATATCCAGCATTACGAAAACAAACACTATTACTAAACTCAGAATAAATAAAGAACCATTAGACATTCAAGTTATCCTTTCAACGCAACAATTTATACATAAAACGCATCATATTGCAAGCAACCGTCAATATTTTCTGACAATCGGTGAAGTATGAGTGGCACATAAAACCAACGGGTATATATTAAAATCATACAATACAAGGGAGTGTATATTAAAAATATGAATTGCCGTTTTCAACGGTAGATGATGGCATTGTCTTAAAACTCGCAGGCTACAGAAAATCGGTACTTCTCTAAATTAATGTAGTTTATTGAATGCGAATTTTTCACATTCAAATATCTAACATGTTACAAAGTTTTCACCCACAGTGGTCAAAGAACAAAAAATATTTTTCGGTTCGTGATTGACATTTTTCATGATTATATTTTGATATTTTATATTGTTTTATTGTTGTTGCTAATATTTTTTTTCCACTCAGTTCCACTGGGTCATACATTGCAATTTTTCACTTTTTGATATTGTTCAAGTAATTAATTTTATAGACGTAAGTCTTTGCTCTTACTATTTACTCAGCCATGAAGTCATGATGCAATTTACTCTCAGGAGTAAAAACTGTAGTTGTCGAAGTAAAATCGTCAACTTTGCCCAGTTGGAGATATGGCGCTTCAATGTTATACACTCTGCACGTAACGATTAATACATAACAAACGACTCTTCGCTAAGGAAATACCTGTGAAGATTATGTAATTTATGTTATAACAAAACTTAAGCCTACATATATATATGTGTGTGTATGTATATATGTATATAGATAGATAGATAGATAGATAGAGAGGGAGAAAGATACATGTGTGTGTGTGTGTGTGTGTGTATACTAGACTACCCGTGACCAGTTGGGTTACTGGGAAAGTCTGAGTTTCCCAGCAACAGATTTGTTTCGTGGTTTTTTTTTCTTTTCCAGCTTATTTCGCATGCTTTCAACGAATGTGACATCGAAATCACGCGTATACAGCTCCTTTCCCCGGAAAAGAAAGATTTGGTTGCTATTTCTTGCACGCTCTGCTACCACGTAACAGGTATTTCGGGTCCATTACTGCAAACAGCTGTTACGTGTTAGCAGGGCGTGCTAGAAATAGCAGCCAAATCTTTGGGGCTGAGATACGTTGAATGCACTCGAAAAAATGTTTGTAATGGTATTCCCTTGGGGCGATCTTTCGCTTTGACTCTCAGAACTGTCATCCTGATCAGCTGGTTTTGTTTGTTAATTTCCGTAAAAGTTTATTTTATTTATTTACTTTTGTTTTAAAGTGAATGAGAGGAGAAAGTGAAAGATGTATGAAACGGACGAGTGTGTATGTGTGTGTGTGTGTGAGAGAGAGAGAGAGAGACCCACTTACACATACATGAGAACACTCACGTCTACTCACTCATACGTTCTCTCCCACTATCTGT
>JAOPJW010003905.1:34407311-34423127 GCA_027122535.1 Octopus maya
CGGTTAAGAGCATGGGCTACTAACCTCAAGATTCCAAGTACAATTCCAGGTAGTGACCTGAATAATAATAATAATCATCATCGTTTAACATCTGCTTTCCATGCTAGCATGGGTTGGACGATTTGACTGAGGACTGGCAAACCAGATGGCCACATCAAGGTTCAAAATTTCCCCAATACACCTGATGAAGGCTGGAGGGTATATCAGCTGAAACGTTGTGTTAAGAACAAACAAGATGAGGACAAATATCTGTCAATTGTAAATAATGTACCATCATCATCATTGTTGTTTAACATCAACTTTTGCATAGTTGCAATGGGTCAGAAAGAATCTGCTGAGGCTAATTTCCTATACTTGCTGCCAACACTCGCTTGTTTTCAAGCAAGGTAACATTTCCCCATAGATAACAGTAAATGAAAAACATTGCTTCTATGATGGAGATACCCAGTTAAAATCATCACTTGATGGGAAAATGAGGCTACACACACGCACGCACGCACGCACGCACACACACACACACACACACACGAGTGTCTTTCAGTCTCTCTGTCAAATCCCACACACAAGGCTCTGATTAGCCTGTAGATATAGTTGAAGACCCTTGCCTAAAGTGAGACTAAATCTTCGTACTCACAAACATTTTAGTTCAATCTTAAATTATCATTTTGATTCCTAATTCTGAATTGTTTGAAGATTTTATTTCATTGTTTTTACAGATGGAAAATGGTACCGGGCTAAAGTTATGGCAGTTTCCAAGGCAGAATTTTCTGTATTTTATGTTGATTTTGGTTGTAGTGGTATAGTTACCCAAAATGAGATAATGCCTCTCACAGATGAGTTGGCAGAAATACCGATATTAGCAGCTCGATGTTCTTTGGCAGGTAAATACTTTAAACTCTCTTTTAATTAATCAAAGATTTTATTTTGCATGATTTTTTTTGCTTCTCTAAAACAATATTCATGTAATTAGGTTAGTTTACAAATTCAGTTAATTGTATGAATTTCTGAAGAATGAAATTCTCAGGTACTTGCTCTTAGAAAACTGTTTCATAACTGCTTGCCGTGAAAGAGTAGGAACCACGTGGTTTCTTTTCTTTCTGTATAAATGAGGCTAATAGGATTAATCTTGCTCAGTATATTTCAGACTACAAGAGAAATGTTAGTTTTTAATTTGTGGTGTAGCTGCAGCCACCACATAAGCTAGGCTTTCTCATTTAAGTAGAAGTGGTTCCAAGCTTAGGCACAAGGCTAGCAATTTTGGTGTCATATGTGGATTGCATTGCCCCACAGGGCTCAACTGGTAGGGATGAATGGTAAAGTCAACCATGGCAGAATTTAAACGCTGCTCTACATTTTCCCTTGCTAGCAATTGTGCCATCTTGCTGACATCCTCTAAATATTATATATCGATTTCAAGTCTTCATAAATTGCATGGTCTGCTGTACAACTGATCATCACTCACAATGGATCTTTTGCTGTTTCATCTCTGGTACCAATATTCAGATCTGACCCCTCCTCTTCATATTTTAATCTTTAGCTGCCATCGCCAAAGCGGTTGGTACTTGTCTCCCATTTCTGTCTTGTTTTCATACAAGCGCCATTGTTGATTTTCAGTGGAAACAGACTATTAACATCAGGCTAGCCCTTGTTGAACAGACTTTTGGTCGATGATGTTTCAGCTTTGTCCATCAGTATCATTTAACGTCCACTTTCTGTGCTGGTATGGGTTGGACGGTTTGAGAAGACTGTACTAGGCTTCAGTGTCTGTTTTGGCAGGGTTTTTACAACTGGTTGATATTCCTAGCACCATCCACCTTGCAGAATGGACTGAGTGCTTTGTATGTGGCACCAGCACAGGTGAGGTCAGTTTTGGAATGGTTTTTACAGCTGGATGGCCTTCCAAACACCTATCACTTTACAGTGTGGACTGGATGCTTTTTATGGGGCACCAAGTAATTTGCAAGACAAAGAAGAGAGGGGAGAGAGCATTGGAAGAAGTAAGCTTGTGACAGAGACACAGAAGCAGGTATGTTGCTGTAGAGGAGAGACATAGTTACCCATTCAGAAGGGAGAGATAGTGGCAAAGTGCCATGGCATAGCCTCAAGGTATGGGATGATGAGGATATAAATTGATAGGATATTGCCAATGTGCATGAGTAGGGAGTAGAGTCTTCACATGAATGCAGAAAGTGCAGGGATGGGGGACAACAAGATAGCAATGATTGAATGAGTAGGCTGATGAGGTAATTGAGAGATAACCATAGTGCATCAAAAAGAGGAAATGTGAAGAAGAGATGCAGTTTGGTTTGTTGGGGTAGGGTTTGAGAAAAGTTTTATTCTTGTTGTTGCATGTAGGTGGGACACACAGCTCTTGTAGAACTCAGTTTCACTGAAGTGGATGGGGTCTTTTCAAGAACTTCACCAGACATCTCAGTCCATTGTCACCATCTCTACTGTGACCCCAACATCCTGAGATTGGTCCTCACCACCTCATCCAATGTCTTTTAAGCTTGTGGGAAACACAAACTATCCTTTTTTTCGCTTTGTTTACTTTCAGCATAACGGTTTGTTTCAACTGTAATTATTTCAAATAAGCTCATAGGAAAAAGTAAAAAGAAATAGTCTAAAGCTTTGCTCTCTTGGGAAAGACTGTGACTTGGTCCAGTTTCTTCAGAAAAATCACTGAAAGAAACAATTTTAAATTTTTACTCCAATCAGGTACCAATTCATTTTCTTTATCACTGTCATCAGAGCTCTCGGATTCACTGCTTTCACTTTTGGAAAATTAAACATCGGATTCATTATCAAATACCATGTGCTTTTTTTTTTTTATCAGTTACAGAGTTAGATTTATCAAGGTCTTTGTGGAAAATCCTTCAAATTCTGGCTCACTGCTTGACAGAATGAAATTTGTATCCATTTTTTTGTCAGAATTAGAAATTTTCAAAACACAACAGGAACAAATTTGGAAAAAAATCTCCCAAAATTTACAGAATTAAAATAACACGTCGATCATTGTACAAAACTGTAGCTGAATTGTTTACGCAGTATAACCACATGTTTTCTCGAATGTACTAACGAGATTTGCTCTGATATTCTCATTTAAATATGAATATGTGATTACGGGCAGTTTGGTAACAAAAGGGTCAATCTACCTGTAATTCCACTTATGTGTCCATAGCTTACACTGGGTGCAGTGAATGGAATTACTTCCAACTCTTTTCCTACATATTGAGGAGGGCCATATTACATGATGGAAAGAGTCTTATCTGCTTTCTGTTTATTTAGGATTTGGCCAATCCTTTTATCCCTTGCCACAATAATTAAGCACTGAAATTCTTTTCCATTTTATTTCAATTAGGTAAATCAAAAGAAAAGTGGACAAAAGAGAAGCTCCTTCAACTTCGGGAACAACCAATTAATGTTGCAGTGGTTGGTGAAACTCTTAATTCTTACAGTATTGTCTTGGAGGACTTTGAGGACAAAAAGGCAACAAATGCTGCATCACCAACAAATGAAAGTGTTTCTGGTAAGTTTCTGATTTCATTTTTCTTAGAAAGAGAAGAAATTCAAAGATTTGGTGATTTGAGACACAGTAAAAAGTCCAAATGTTTTCTGGTGTCAATATGGTTGGAAGATGAGATGTGAGAGGTATTGTGTTGTTCCGATTCTCAACCAATGTACATAACTTGCTCCAGTTCACTGAACAAAAGGCTTCGGTCTCCCTTTCATTAGCGATATAAAAGACAACTGCTTACTGAAAACGTTTCATCTCCTAGATATCATTGTGAATGACCAGATTGAGAGCACAATTAACAAAGCCACCACTATTGCTCACAATAAAGTATCTTGGAGAAATATCCATTTCCAGAATTCCTGATGAAAGCAGGAGATTACATCAGCCAAAACATTGTGATAACAACAAACAAGATGAGGACACCTGTCCGTCCATTGTAAATAGTGTATACAGGCATTGGATATTGAAACATTTGGAACTGTGAGACCATATATAATAACAGCCAAAAGAAGTAATTTTGTTGGTAAAGATACTCTCACTGATGTGTTGTATATCTGATAGTTCAAGAGAAACAATGTTTAAAGCATTTGTCTTTCCCCTTCACTTACAATCTGGGTCTCTCGCTAAATAGTGCCCTTAATTGCAGTTATAGGTGTATAGGTGTTCAACATGAATGTTATGGGCCATTTCTGTCTGGGATACAAAAGAACCCTAGTCTTTGTGACTGTTCTCTTTTGCTGGGTGGAAAGCTTTAGGGAGACTTGTACTGTTGCACCTGTGAAGGGTGTTGAGTTTTTGTGTTGATGAAGTACTCTAATTATCTTACATACAAAATTAGTTTTAATCACCCTCCCCTTTCTAAGGGGGTTACAGGTATGTCTGATAGTTTTACTAACTTTAACACTTAAGACGGAGTGTGACAGAAAAACCTGCTGTGTCTCACATTGCTATTAATGTGTCTTTGTGTTTGCTGTTGAAATGGTAAATCAGTGTGTAGATGTAGTTCATTCTCATCATTTAACGTCTGTTTTTCATGCTGGCATGGGTTGGATGACTTGACAAGGAGGTGCAAAGCTGTTTAGGCTCCATTGTTTTGGCATGATTTTTATGGCTGGATGTTCTTCCTAATGCCAACCACTTTACACAGTGTATTGAGTGTAACACCAGCATAGGTGCTCTGTACATATAAGATGTGTATGCCGGCATCTCAGACAGGACAAGTAACAATAAAAAATTTTTTTTTTTTGTTTTCAGCCAAAGAACTAATTCTCCAACAGATTGAAGAATTAAAGAAGAAGCTAGAATCAATGGATTAACAAGCATTTTCCTCAACAACTCAAGAAATAGTTTTTTTTTTTTTTTTTTTTTTTCCTAATCTCTTCCTTTCACCTGACTGAATTGATTCTAAGAAAATCATTCGCTCAGTTTCCTTTATCATCCTGCTGCTATATTTGTCAATTTGTAGCTCACTACAGGCTCAGGTAGTTTTATTTTGTACAACCACATCTAATGTGTAACTATGAAATTTAAACTTGGTGCAATTATGTGATTTAGGATTCATGTAATATCGGAATCTTATTGAACCCTAGCTCACAGGGGCTTCATAATGTTGAAATTTCTGTTCACACAATAATTCAGTGCAATTGTAGCTAATGGTGGCTGATTATTTAGTGCACCCAGAGCTCAAATCTGGTATGAATTTTGTAGACCATAGGTAATATATATCTTTAATATGGTCAAGATTTAGTGCAATCATACTAAAGCTTACAATTATAAACATGCATGTGCATAAAATGCTCTTTATTGAATACACCATTTTTTAAAATTTACCAAATATACCTAATAATTTTTCATTTAAGATAACTTGGTTTTTGCCATGATTTTTTTTTTTTAAGTGGCTTTATCAAACTTACTTTTTCCTTTCATCAAAAAAAGAGGGGGGAGCAAATGGAGAGCTGACTTGAGATGCATTTTCTCGTTTTCTAAGGCATCACCAGCTCCACCAGCATTTTGCTGTTTTAACGTTTGTTGTTCAAATGTAGAATCATTATTGTTAACGGTGACAATATTGTATAGTTAACAAACGTTTCATCAATTCAAATGTTATCTGGCATGAATGTTAAACAGAGGAATGGCACAACCAGCTTAACTTGTCTACCTGGGTGCATTGCATTATGGAAATAATGCTAGAGTTTGAATAACTGAATGTGTTATAGGAAATAGACTCAAACTGTTATATAATTTTCCATTTGACAACTGCATTTGAGTGTATAAGGCTACTTGATATCACATAGGCCTCAACAATAAAGACATAAACCAGCAATGTAGTGAAGTGATATTAAGACCTGATAAGATAATTAAATGGTCACATCCAGTTTCTCTCAGATTATCAATGTCATGGATCTTTTCCACAGCTTTTAACTGTTTATCGACTTTGTTAGTTTTTTTCTGGAAGTGTATTACTTTGTTAGGAGTTTGTATAACTGTTATACTAAAAATTGCATATTTAATGAGTGTCATGAGGAGTGGCTGTGCTGTCATCATCCCACTGTAGTTTTTGGATAAACATATTGCATATTCCTTTAAAACATTTGTAGAGATAAAAATGCCAAAAACAGGTGACAAGGGAAATGCAAAACTAGTGTCTGGCTGGAATGTTTCTCAAAATGCATTAACTAACCTTTTTTTAAACTGTACTTGTTATATGTATGGCATTTAACAGTACTGCTCATTGGTTATGGTGAAGTGTACAGTGGTAGTTGATGGGCAAAACTAAAGATTGTTGAAATAGTTATGTTTGATGCTGCTCATTTATTGGGCAACAGTAAACACTAAAGATTTCTTTTAAATCAGGTAAAGTTTAAGATTTGATATAACCAATACACAGTTTTAAAAGTTCAGTTAGAATATTAAGGTCAGATTGAGGAGTAATTTAAAAGATTTTGTGATAAAAATTAACTATTCTCATGAGACAGTCAAGTAGAAGTTGGTTTCCTTTTAAATGTAGTTTTATTTTCTTCAGCAAACCTTTTCTGGTGTAATGAGAGAACTTGATTGAATTATTCTTGCTGTCTAAAAAGAAGCTTTTGATGCTCTGGGGCCTAAGCAGTTTTGTAGCTGCAATGTTAACCAAAACAGCATAATGTATTTTGTAACAATTCTTTTCCAACTAAAGGATTATGTCCTGGACATGAGTTTCAAATTTCATCATTGCATCTGGTAAGTTTTCTGATAATTTCCATCTTTTCACTGTCATTAACACCTGTTCATTTTTAATTAGGGCTTAAAGATCATCACAAATATCAGTGATGTCACATAAAAATGTTCATTTTGTTTCATTACATTGAGGTTAGAACTGTATATTAGTGGGGTTAATTATCTGGTATGAATTGTTGGTTAGATATGAATTATTTTTTTTTTATCTGTTTAGAGAGCAAGTTTACAAAATGCTTGCAAACTGGAAAGAAGCTGAATAAAGCTGACCCCTAATATTAATTTCTTGTTGAAGTTTTTTTCTAATTCTTAATCAAATTTTCTATTTCCCAAGACAGTATTCTACACTTTATATGCTGTACACTAAAACTACCCTGGATTATGGTGTTTTTTTTTCTTTTATCTAATTTTTGATAGAAAATATTTCTCCATTTACTTGAGCCATTTTGAAAGACATGTATCATGTTACTGGTTGACAAAAAGGGAAACCTTTTCTATTTTCTTGACAAAGAATAGAAAGTGATTCCCTGAGAAAACAAGTTTTTACATTAGCCTTGATCTTTGTTGTATCAGTTCACATGAACCTAACAACTTTGTTCTGAGATAGTCCTGTGGTCAGCAAAGTTTGCTACTTGTTTTAGACCAAGTTAACTTTGGGTCATTCATTTCTTGTCTCGGTCATCAATATAGTTTGTATTGGAGAGAAAAGTATGAATGCCACAAACATTTCATTTCTAAATTTATTTGGAGGAGAGAATTGTCCAAAACTTAGTTCTTTTAATGTAAATAATGCTGCAGAGAGGAATTGGAATATGATGCTAGCAGCAGCCACCACAGAGTTATTTGTTCGCACTGTTTCTGGAAAAGTGCCGGTGTCGTATCAATTGCTCATTCATTAATGCTTTATCTATGACATTAAAAGTTTATGCAAAAATATTAGATTTTAATCATCATTCTGTTTGGATAAGCTTTTTAAATATGTCCAGGTGAGGCTGAATTCCTTTTCTGCTATCTGCAGCTGAGGCAACTTGTTCTGATATAAGATGAAAACACATCAATCATTACAAGCTTTCAGTGAGGTTTCTCTCGAAGTAGATGTCAGCTGTACATTTAAACAATATCATAATGGATTTTAACTTCATTGAACTGTAGTGGTTTTTCTAGAGCACCAGCCCATCACTGCAGGTGGTATTGCTGAAATCACTTTCCTTACCAATGTCCATTTGAAAAAATTGGATTTTGTGTCACAGAAAATGTTTATCAAATTCTGAGTTACCAGTTTGCTTGTCTGCTGCTTTTTTTTTTATTATTTATTTTATTAATTGGAATGTAGTTACATTTTACAATTCTCTTTTTTTTTTTTTTTTTTTTTTGTCAACAGGAACAAACTGTTAATGATTTCTTATTTTACTTAATGCAAATTGTATTTCCACTAATAATAATAATAACATAACATCAGTAATGTTAAAAGCAAACCTATCTTTTATAATTTCCTGATTCCAGACATTATGGGGAAAGCATTTGAAATTTTCATCAACTTTGGAGGTTTTTATTGGTGCAATGTCAGTTTTTCCTTGTCCACAAAAACCTTTTATTTTCTGAGGGGTTTCATTGGTGCACTGTTGGGACCTTATGAGGAATTTATTGTTAAAACACCTAAAAATCTTCTGGTAGCAGTAAATTAGTGCAACAACAAGGCTCTCAGCTGATGCTTTGGTTTGGCCAGTTGATAAAGAAAATCTTAGCTTTTCAAAGCTTTTTGTGCTGGTTCCAAAAAGATACAAAGTGTGGTTATAAAATTTTTTTCCTACATGTTATCTGGATTACTCTACATGCATTAGAAAATGTGTGGAGTTCTTTCTTACAGTGAAACATTCACAGAGAAGTAGCACTGATTGGTCAAGTTGGCTGACCTTGCGATGAATATTTCTCTGGCTCCTCTTTGGGGAAGATTTTTCTTTCATTTTCACAATTCTGAAAAATGGGGAGAATTCTAAGTTGCTTTCTTTTTAGCTTTGGAAGATCATTTATCTGTGTGTGGGGGGAAGAGAATATTTAAAATGGGACTTTTTAGAAAGGAAAATCATTTGATTCTTTTAGTCCTAGTTGCTGCACAGTGATGCACAGTCATTGTATATCTTGACACAAATTTGAATGTGGGAAATTGCTTGCAAAAATTAGATTTTTGCAAGCTTTACCAAGTTCAGTTCAACTGGAAGGTTTTATTTAGACCTTCCCTTAATGTTTGTTGATTTCAGAACACTTAAATAATTCTGTTTTTGTTTCATTGAGAATTGGATGAACCTAGTCCTGGCATGTTTTATAAGACTAGTTAAATGTTGAACTTATGGAAGTGATCTGGCACTTTATTATGAGAAATGTTTGTTTTGAAAAATAAATGTTTCAAAATTGTAAGATCATTTAATATCAAAGAAAGTTGTAACACCTCCCAGGAGAACCACAACAACCATGTGCTGACAAAGTCTCTCCCATTTTACACTGTAGAGGCTTCGTCTAATGAAGTCCATACATCTTATATAGACTTTTTCATTTCTTGGGCAAAATGAAGGCCACCACACAGGTATTTTTTGATTGAATTGAGGCCAGGAGAACATAACTTTAATGTTGAGGCTCTCAAACCATTGCTTCGCTTTGTATGCGATAGTATCGGAGCATTGTTGGCCCCCAACAATTCCTTCATCATATGGAAGCAAGGTATCAGAGAGAGACTAATACTTCCCAGCATTAAGCTGTTTGTAAATGCTTTTCCAAGTAGTCTAAAGGCTGGACAAACCATTTCTATCACTTTGTGCAAATCATGCCAATAGGACAAACGAAATTTTTCTCATCTGACGAGTCACAGACTTCAACCTTTAGTCTTGAAAATCTTAAGTTTGGTGAGTTCCTTCTACACAGCCCATCATAACAAAGTTTTAAGAAATGTTGGATCTTCACACCATTCTGTCATAGAATTGTCAGCTGCTCTTCTAATGACTAACTCCTTTCTTGTAGATCTTTTGACTGCACAAAAAAAAATGTTGCTAACTGTTCTCGTTAAATGCCTAAATTGAGTTGCTGATTCAACCTGTCTGATTGACCTCAAGTTGTGATGGCTGTTTATCTTGTGACAGGGTTGAAATCTCTTTAGAAATAAGATACAACTTTCTTTGTTTACTTCAAATAACTATTAAAGTGTTAAAAAGAAAAAACATTTATCTATTTTAGCAAAATTACCTTAGTTGTGCAGTGTTTTTAAAACAAAACTGGAATTAATTTATTTCACGAAAGCTTATATTTATTAAGTATTAATTCCAAATAACTCATAAAAAGAAGCATATTCTCTTTACAAGTTCAAAATTGAGTTGGTCTTATATGCACCATGCTGTGTAGATCAAGGTTGTTTTATTTTTTATTACTGCCTTAATGAAGTTTTTTGCTGTTTATTTCATTTCACAGAAACTTCAGACTATGCTGTGATTTTTTTTTTTTATGGCTTTGGGAAGGATTTTCACTAAAATTTTTAGCTTGCTTGTGAAAATCTTTTCCTCTTTTACAGCCTCCTGAGTTCTTGTAATGACACTAACACAATCCAATGAAGTATCTTCAACTCAGCTGATCGACTAGCTAAAAATAACAGCAGAATTTTCCCCAAAATTCACACTTGACCATCTTAGATAATGTAATCCAAAATAGCCTTGACAAAAAACATGGCAAGATCACAACTGGACTACATTTTTAATTGTGGGCCTACTCAGTTAAAGTTAATGGAAACTTGGGGAATTTTACTTGTCTAAGTTCATTCTTGAGGTTTGCTTATCAGGGGAAACATTTCCAATATCAAGGGGCTGTTGAGAAAAAGCTAACAATTTTGGTTATTAACTGACCAAGCATCTAGTAAGGTCAAAATAGAATGGATATACTTAGTGATTTAATATTCTTATTCATAGGACCCAGTGACTAGTTTTTTTTTTTGTTTTTTTTTTCGTTTTCTTTGAAGTGTGTGTGTGTGACTTTTTTTTGCCAAAGTTTTGAATATTTGCTGATGCAGCTATTTGGAAATAAAACATCTTTCAAATTAAATTGTATTTGTAACTTTTTCTGATATCAACAACACTCTACAAATTGCCTGCACATCTGAACAACTAAGAGATTAACAGATTTTTTTTTTTTTTTCGGTGCCAAGGTGCCAACTATGTTGTCAAACAGTATAGCCAGGATTATCTACTTTAAACGTTCAGTTAATAAAGGAAACCAATTTTTCCATTATACAGACATTAAAAACTGCAGGCTGAGCCTGAACGAGATTTTAGAACTAAGATTTTTCTTGGTCATGGATACACTGATGACCACAGCAGTAACTAACAAGAAAATCTAAAAATACAATAACTGACTGGTACATTTTGTAACAAAGTTCTTTTTGTTTCAAGAAGAATTGAAATTTCATTCTCTGGAAATGTTATAACAAAATGTCACCTGTAATAATATAGGCATTGAATTTTTATGTTTGGCTTACTCTTAGAAATGAGGACTACCATTGGGTTTTCCAGCCAGCTGTAACTTACAAACAAATAAAAAAGAAAGGTTGAAAATAATCTAAATTTATTATTTAAAATAAACACAAACCCAAACAGGTATTTCAACTACGTGATTTCTTTGATGGAGGTTCATCACTTATTGAAGATCCAGCATTTTCAACCTGAATAATTAAAACAGAACGGTTATACGATTTAGCAAATAAGTTCTTTTGTAACAACACACGACCCTTGGTCAACTGGTAGTATTAAATCAGACAGCTTGTTGAGCTTAATACTCATCAGCTATAGAAATTAATGAATAACTTGGGGCTTAAATAGATAACAATTACCTGCCCCAGCAATTGAAGTAACTTTGAAAGAATAGTGTTAAGCTTCACAGACAGTAAGCTACATTGTGTGGATCCTGCTGATTTGTAACTGTCTCTAACAAACACCATCACTTTGATATTCATTTGGTAACACTGCTAAAAGCATGTGATGATTTCTGATTTAGGCAGAAGCTCAACAATTTTACTGGGGCGCAGATTTGTTGAAAGCATCAACCTTGGTACTTTAATCTTCAATCAGAGGGGCACAAAAGGAAAAGCATTTTTCCTGATGCTTGAACGATTTTGCCAAACAATAATAATCCTTTTGTACTTCAAGCGCACAAGACTTGAAATTTTGGGGGAGGGGTCAATTACATTGACCCTGAAAAAATGAAATGCAAAGTAGACCCTAGCAGCTTTTAAACTCAGAAATGCCACATAGCATTTTTATGATGTGCCAACGATTCTGCCAGTTTGTTGTTTTAACTTCTAAAAAGATTCAAAATGACAAATTGGAAGAAACAATGAATTTCTAATGAAGCAGGCCATCTGAAGTATTGAAAGGATGAGAAAAACCCAGAAGCAATTTGAACTCAGTAATGACAGTCTTGACAAAACACTGCAACACATTTTGTTTGATGCTCTACTGATTCTACCAAATCCTTCCTACAAGTTTTCCATCTCAAACATTTTGAATTCAACACAAAACCACAGTTCTTTTATTTACCTGCTTATTGGCTGTGCTTGCTTTGTTCTCATCATCTTCACTGTCATCTTCGCTGTTACTCATTTCTTGCAGAACTGCACGCACTACAGCTCCATTGATGCGGAAATCCCTGGCTACACTTGGCTTCACATGTTCCATGAGATTAACCTGTACAAGGGGCAAAAACAACAAACATTATTTACTGCTTTGCTAGTTTCTTTCTCTTTCATGGCACCATCACTAAGTGAAGATTTCAAGACTAAAGGGCCCCCAAAGACCGAGAAGAAAGATGGGTTGAGGTGGGAGGGAGAGAGAACAGAGCAGTAAGGGGTGGGGTATGTAGGAGGGACCTAGTGGGGAGAACACATGAATTGGTGGGGTGTGAGAACACCTTAATCGATTTGTTAGGGTTCTTTCTGCCAGCTATTAATTATAATTCTTGTCAACTGAAGCACATGCTTTTCTGTAAAGGAGGGATGGGAAATGACTGGGGAAGACAGTACAGTGAGCCTTTCTGCTTTGCATAACCACTGACTAGAGAGGAAGTTTCATAGATACAGAATATATTTTTAACAAGTTGAAAGAACAAACCGTTAGACAAAGAAAGAAAACGATGGTCGCTGACCGTTGAAGTAACAGAAAATAATTTCTACCTTAGTTTATTCACGCATATTAACATTATTATTAGAATTAAAGGTAACAAGATAAAGAGATATTTGAATTAATACAAATTTGAAATATACACATTTACAATGTTAAAGAAATGCAAATAACAGCGTTCTTATGAAATTTATCACAGTGTTCAATCTAATTTCTCTAGCATGGACTGTAATTGTTTTCAAGAGATCATTTATCATACAAGAGTTCATGAGGAATATATTCAAATCGAGAAAGTCTTTTGGGAAAATGTACAATTCTATCACTTTTAGTTTCTTTTAAAATCTGGTGAAATGTACTTCTCGAATCTTTATTTCATGACATGAAAACTGATCAAAATAAGTTTTTCTTTAACTGCCTGAAATGACAAATGAAGTTTATCACAGTATCTCTCTTTCTTTCTTTGTCTAACAGTTCGTTCTTTCAACTTGTTAAAAATATATTCTGTATCTATGAAACTTTCTCTCTCTCTCTCTCTTTGTCTATTGGTCACCGACCATCACTTTCTTCTGTATCTATGAAACTTCCTCTCTAGTCAGTGGCAGGCATGTTCTTGCTGCGCCAGACACATTCTTTTATCGCAGGGCACATTTTGCGGCCCGGACACGTTCTTTTGAGCCGGGAACCTTCTCGCGGCGCCGGCCACGTTGCTGTGATGCCGAGCACCTTCTTGCGGGGCCGGGTACATGCTTGCACCGCCGGGTACGTACTTGCGTCGCCAGGCACATTCATGCCGCATCGGGCACTTGATCTAGCGTCGGATACCTTCTTGCGGCCCTAGGCACGTACTTCTGGCGCCAGGAACGTTCTTGCAAACTCGGGCACCTTATCACAGTTCCAAGCACGTACTTCTGGCGCTAGGAACGTTCTTGCAAACTCCGGCACCTTATTGCAGTTCCAGGCAGGTTCTTCCGAGCTGGACAAGTTTTTGCGGGACCGGGCACGTACTTACAGCCACAGACACGTTCTTGCGGCCCCGGGCACATAGTTACGACTTCAGGCAGGTACATACGTCCTAAGGCACGCACTTGCGGGCCGAGGCACGTAGTTACTGCCCAGCGCATGTTTATGCGGCGGCAGGCACGTTTTTGTGGCACCGGACACATTCTTGCGGCCCCGGGCACGTAGTTACGACTTCAGGCAGGTATATGCGGGCCGAGGCACGTAGTTACTGCCAAGCGCACGTTTATGCGGCGGCAGACACGTTTTTGCAGCTCCAGGTACATTCTTCAAGCGCCGGCATGTACATTCTTGCCCCTTTTTTTGCAGCGCCAGACACGTATTTGCGGCCCCGGGCATGTTACTGCGGTTCCATGCACGTTATTGCGGCCCCAGGTACGTTCTTGTGGTAGCGTGCACGTTGTTGCGGCACTGGACACGTCTTTGCAGAGCCGAGCACGTACTTGCGGTCCCGGGCACGTAGTTGTTGCTCTGGGCACGTTCTTGCAGTGCCAGGCACTTTCTTAAGGGATAACTGTAACAGAACTGGAAAGAAAAATAAACAGGGTGCCAATATCTTGAGATCTTTCTTTTTAAATAAAGCAACATATAAAATTATCAGGAAATTTAGTGATGTTGAATAAGAAATGAAAAAGAAGAGAAAAAAAAACTCTTCTTACTTTGGATTTCTTTGCAAGTTGGACCAAGAATTTTTCATAGTTTTCAATAGCAAAAATAAGTTTTGGCATAACTTTGCCCTGCTTCACAATGGAAGAGTCCTAAAAAATAAACAGAAATCAATCTCAATATGCTGAAAGATCAGTAGAGAATTAGATTTGGTCAATGTCTAATAGCATTGAAGAGACATCACCAGCTTCTGCCTTTCCTCAGTCAACCATCAATTTAACACATCCATTTCTCCACTGCTTCTGCCAACTTTAGTTTGCTGATGTTTACTCATGTCTATTTAACCAATATTGTTACATTATACTGAGGATGGGCTGAAAATCTCATAGGCTAGCTATGTTATAGCTGTGAAATTCTGCATGCATTAAGGCCCATGGGTTGGAGGCTTGTCACCCGAGTGGCACAAAGGTGTCATCTGCTAGGATGCAGCGACACACTGTTACAGTAACTGCCCCTATTAGCAGTCTGTGACTTCTTACACAATGAAGAGTCTTGAAAACTTGTGGCAGAGGAGGAAGGTAGAAGAAAACATTCACTCAACAAATACAGATCTGGGCAACAAAGTTTGCTTTCTCAGTGTTTACATAAGATCCTGGTTTTCGCATTTTAACCATGATTCAAAGTCAACCAAAGCCTTGTCACCTTTAAGTTATTACCCATTTGGGATTGCAGGCAGCAGCAAGAGCACTGATAGCAGTTTTGAGCCCCTCATATGTAAAATTATAGGAATGTTTTAGGCCCTGAGGCCCTTGAGTTTAAATTAGACCAGAATCAAATTGACATTGCTGCCTTGTTGATGCAACAACAGGAAATCTGGAACTTACCATTGGCCTTGAAGAACTTGATGTAGTTTTCTTCTCTTTGCTGTTTCCTTTTCGTGTCCCTTTGACTTCTCGCTAAAAAATTAAAATTTTATATGCATTTTATATTTTACAGTAGTTGAAAAATATATACATCATCATCATTTAACGTCTGTTTTCCATGCTGGCATGGGTTGGATGGTTTGGCAGGAAATGGCAAGGCCGTGAGCCACACCAGGTTCCATAGTCAGTTTTGGCTTGGTTTCTACAAAGTGAGATGCCTTTCCTAACATGCCAACAACTTTATAGAATGTACTAGGTATTTTTTATGTGGTATCAATACCAAGAGTTACCAAGTGATAAAAATCCCCTAAGCAAGATATGGTTCTCTTGATTCTTCTACAAAAGCAGTAATGATCTGTCTATCCCATGCCAGCATAGAAAATGGATACAA
>JAOPJW010003905.1:34485044-34495644 GCA_027122535.1 Octopus maya
ACAAGATGAGGACAAATATCCGTCAAATGTAAATAATGTACATAATTCCTCATCTCTTAAATATAGAACTGTATTGTGAAGGATATAGTTGAATTGAGTCTTACATTGTCTCTTATGCTACTGGGATCTGCTTTACCAATTCTAAATTCACAGTATTGGTAGCATAGTAAGAAACAGCTTTTCTTTTATTAGTTCTTAGCTTCTTTACTGACATGGCCACTAATATGCTGGCTTGCTTGCTCTGTACATTTGTTTGATGGGGCCTGGGGTCATCCCAGGTTAGTAGTCCCAGAGAGGTCATCATATGTAGAGCCGCTAATATCCTCAGTTAAATATCACTGTTTGTTCTGTCTTTGAACGAGTGGCTTAAATAAACATCATCATCATCATTTAGAATCCGTTGTCTATGCTGGCATGGGTTGGATGGTTTGACTGAGGACTGGCAAGCCAGGAGGCTGCACCAGACACCAATCTGATTTGGCAAGGCTTCTACAGCTGGGTGCCCTACCTAACACCAACCACTCCAAGAGTGTAGTGGGTGCTTTTTACGTGCCACCAGCATGGGGGCCAGTCAGGTTTCATTCCCTTAGATTTTTAGTCATTTTCATTGTACATTAATTTAATCCATGTATTTTCCTTCATTCAACTTCACCCATATTACCCTTTGAGGTTTTATCACCTTTTATTCATATGAAATTGTATATTTTATACTATTGGGTTTTACCATTGGGTGCCCTGGTGTTTTAATATGTATTTATATTTGATTTATGATAATATAGGAATGTTATAAAGTTGTTTTGACCAATTAGAGTGTTTATTCATTGTTCCTTTCAATTTATTTCTCATATATATCATTGTCATCATCATTATCGTTTAATGTCCGTTTTCCATGCTGGCATGGGTTGGACGATTTGACAGGAGACTGGCAAGCCAAGAGGCTGCATCAGGCCCCAATCTGATCTGGCGATGTTTCTACAGCTGGATGCCCTTCCTAATGCCAACCACTCCAAGAGTGTAGTGGGTGCTTTTTATGTGCCAGCGGCATGGGAGCCAGTCAGATGGCACTGGCATCGGCCACATTCTGATGGTGCTTTTCATGTGCCACCAGCACTGGAGCCAATCGGGTGGCTCTGGCAGTGACCCACACATGAATGAAGGGTGCTTCTCACGTGCCACCAGCACTAGTAATAGCCACAACAACAATTTCCATTTGATTGTGATTTGATTTGATTTTGCTAAATATATTATTTTTTAAAGATATATAGACTAGTTGTTTAATTTTCTGATTTTGCTGGATCCATTCTGTTTCTGTCATTATAAAATATATACTTTGTTTTATTCCAGCTTTCATTGGGACCTGGTGTCTTCAGCTCTGGTGTTGGGTGCATGTCTTCTTTCTTCTATTCACTGGCCTCTTTGATGCAGCATCAACGAGTGTCAGCGTCCGACTGATTGTCATGTCAAATTCCCCTTTTTATACCTGCTGCTAGGCTCCAGCAGGCTGCCCCAGCAAGTTGTCACGTGACACTCTAAATTTCCCGCTGCTAGGGTCCAGTAGGCAGCCCCAGCAAGTTGTGGCATGACAATGTCTAAACTTTAACTGACAATGGGTGGGTGACAGGAGGCTGTGTTTATTGTACGACGGTCCCTCGTTTGGTTTGCAATAGGGCCTGTAAGTACCCATGTCGTGCGTGACGTCTAAGAAGTCCACTGATGTAAGGTTGGTCTCTATGGTGATCTTCAAGCCCATGGAGACAAGCGTGCTGATTAAGTCTTTCCTGGTGTATGGCCGTTTGTTCCCCGAGAGATAGCCTGGGCGTCATCCCTGTAGAAGCCAAAGTGGACGGAGAGGAACTTTTTCTAAGGGTACGTAGGATATATAATCCGATAAGATCGCAAATATCAGCGCTGTCGTAGGCTCCCATCGCTACGTCAAAGGAGCTCGTGGCATGAGATTGCTTAACCCATACCGAACCTTTGTTGAACAGCACTGTCTTCCTGGGGATGCATGATTATCTCTACATCTCTGTTGCTAATGCTAAGTGAAGCCCCTAGCGAAAAAAAGCACCTTGATCAGTAGCCCTTTCATTATAGACGGGTAAAAATCGATTATATCAAATTGGGTGAAACTTGCCATGCCTCTGCCTTTCTTGGCGTCGAACCATGCGGTTACCTCGCTGGTGCTGCGCCACAGGGAAAGGTTGGTAGCCCTCTGTATGCTGTTATTGATTTCTCTCAAAATGTGTTTGCTCGCCAGACCGATCTCGGATTTAGCCGGATTGATCAAGTGGCATTTAGAGTTAGAGGCAAAGTTCGTTTTATGATCTTTTATTGTGGTGAACGCTTTTCTTTTAGCCAGGATCTCTACCTTATCACCTGTCTCAAGTTCGTGCTAAAATTTTGGCTTCACTGTTGATGTCGTTATATATGTGCGAGGGAGCACGCCTATGCTTTTGTGTGATGTTATTATCTAACAGTCTATCATACTCTGGGTCGTCTAACCTGTATAATTTTTTTTGTTTTATCGGAGACGATTAAGGACCTATCTGAGTTCTTTAACAATCTAATATTGGAGGTTGTGCTGGATGGAGTTGTTGATCTCCCCTGTTCGAAAATATAAGGACACATATTATTTTTGTGTCGTATAGCAAGCTGGAAGTGATGTTTCCTGAGGCTAAATAACAGTAACATTCGTCCCATCCTGGGACTGTCACATTATGTTGGTAAAAAGTCATTACTATATATATATAGGTTTGTAAAAGAGAGTTGTGTAGTTCTCGAGTTTTAGGGATTCACACAGACACACATTCTCATCTTTATATATAGAGATATGTATACACACACACACGCACCCAAACACACGTATATATATGTATATCAATATAAATATATGAAAGTCAATGAAGTTTCGTAAAAGAAGGTGATCATGTACATACTTTCTTGCTGTTGTGATTATAACACCTCGTTGTAAACAATGTTCCTTGTTTTCCCTTGTGGAGCATATGCAAATAGGTTTTTTTTTGCTGCCCACTCTTGAGCAGCCAACATACAGTTGTCCATGTGAGAAGCAGGGCTCTTCCAAGAGAAGACCAGCTACAGACAGTGTTTGACCCTGAGATTTGTTTATGGACATGGCAAAAGTCACACGAAGGGGGAATTGTAGTCTTCTGAATGTAAAAGGAATGTCTGCTCCTGATGGAGTAAGAGGAATTCTTGGAATAAAGACGTCATCCCCTTTTGCACATCCAGAAAGAATGGTAGCCTCGATAACGTGTGACATCATTTCCTTTATCACGCGTCGTGTTCCATTGCAAAGTCTTGGTGGTTCCAGATTGTGGAGCAGCATAACAGGCGTTCCAACTTTAAGTGATAATATGTGGGGAGGTAATCCTGGAGGCTTCAACGAATTGAGAAATTCAGGAGGATAGTTCACCACTTCATTTGTACCTGGAACTGTATCAACAGACTTGTAAGTTTGAAGATTGCCGGGAAGAGAATGCATCAGGTGTTGATTAATTTTTGTAACAGCTACGTTTTTTTGAGCTAATATTGCTCTTTCACATAGCCAATTGTGATTTTGGTAGTTTTGTTTAAAGTTGGGAAAGACTTTGTGTTTGAGCTCATCTACAGAATTAACAACAGAACAAAATGGCCATACTTCTATTTCTTCTGCAGCATCGAGAGGCACCTTGCCATCACCAATTGTCAAAATGTCCTGTGCGAATTTTTTGGACATTTGGTCGCCGTGTAGCTGAGCTCTCATGTTCGTGTTAAGAGTGAGGATAGTAACATGATGCCACAGGGTAGAGGGCTTTAGGCATGCTTGGACCTCATCTGCTCTAGTGCCTTTTGGAATGACAGGAAGAGTTTGCCTGAAATCACCTGACAACAGAAGCGTAACACCTCCCATTGGAGCGTGACAGTCTCGGATGTCTTTCAGGGCTCTATCTAATGCTTCCAAAGCTCTCTTGTGAGCCATGGTGCATTCATCCCAGACAATTAGATGACACCTTTTAAGTACCTGCCCTGATCTGAGCTTTTGGTGATGTTGCATGAAGGCATGTCGGATGCTACTAAATTGAGAGGGACTTTGAAAGTCGAGTGTGCTGTCCTGCCACCGGGTAACAAAGAAGCTGCAATCCCAGAGGAGGGTACAGCTACTGCAATGTCCTGATGCTACCTAACTTGTGCAAGGAGAAGCGTTGTTATAAATGTTTTTCCTGTCCCTCCAGGAGCATCAAGGAAGAAGATTCGTCCGTCACGTTGGCATACACTGTTAATAATAGTTGTGTAGGCCTGCAGCTGGTCCGGAAGTAATTTATGCTCGTTTTCAGCAATGTACTTTGAAAGCGCTTGAGTGTCGTAAGATGTTTCACGAATGACAGCAGTGGGAAGGCTATTTGATCCTGACCCGAATGTTTGTGGCAGGCCATAGGTGGACAATTAATTACCACCCAGTGTGGCAATTCTGTCTTCAATGTCAATGAGAGTTTTGTTATAGACTTCATTGCTGATACCCTCCATGTCAGGATAGAGCCGTTGAGCTTGTCGCTGAAAGGCTTCAGCCAGGTTGTCCCTGTACTTGAGCCATAGAGTTGCAGGATCACACAGTTCGCATGTCTGAAGTAATACTGCAAATAGTGCCCTGAGACTTTTAGGTGATTCTGATAAAGCAGCCTCTCCCAAAGCTGCATCCCATTGTGCACCATCTTCTAACAGTCCTTGTCGATAGCAGGCTTCTCTGTATGTTGTGCGGACATGTCCTTCAACGGTTTTTAGGGCCTGGAAAGACGTGGAGCCTCTGACCTCATGCAGTAGTAGGCGGAGGTAGAAGCACTCTTGTTGAGTGGGATATACTGTGTATACTCGGTCAAGGCAAGTGTCAAACTTAATGCCAGGGTATCCATGAACATTTTGACCTACTTTACTTGGAGTCCATTGTTTTCCATTCCAAGTGTAGTACGATGGAATCTGTGGATACAGCAAGGTTTGAGTGAATGGATCCACTTGACAAAGCTTGAAGAATGCAGTGACTGTGCTATCTCTTGGTTCCTCTGCCAACAGAGAAGCATTAGCATCGGTGAAGTAGACTCTGACTGTTTTCCAGGCGCACTGCAAGCTGTTGAATGGCAGGGTGTCGTTGGTGAAATGGAAAGCCAAAGATGCACCAAAAAGCCTCGTTGCTGCTTATGTAGCATCCCACCTGATAGTGCGTCACCTCATCCTGGCAGTATTGTTGTTGAAGTCCAAACATTGCAGCGTCAGAACCCTTGTTCACATACTTGCAAACATACTTGATGGACTTAACGGAGTTGCAAAACTCAACGTTAATGTGGGCATTGAAAATCTTTGACAGGAGTGGGCAGTAGGGAAAAATCCATCTATTATGAACCTCGTGCTGTCCGATACTTGCTGTGAAACCGCCGTCTTGTGGTTTTCTCCGTCTGTATGATGGATACCAATCAGCACCTGTTTGAGTTTGTTGTAGGAACTTCCTTGGAAACTTTTTTGAACATACACTGTCTTTCAAACATGATGAAGTAATGTTGAATCCACGCCCACATGGACCATGCAACATGTTTGCTTTAACTATGTCGTATAGTACTTTGTCTAAAGCTGAATCAGGAAGTTCTGCAGATATTATATTGTCGATGTCAGTTGATTTGGTCTTCGTTGAGAGCCAAAGCAGAATATGAGCATGTGGAAGGCCCCTTTTTTGCCATTCGATTGTGTACATGTCACATTGTATGGGTCCAAAGATTTGCCCTTTTTTTAGGAGGTCCATGATAGTAATTAATTTCAGATGAAAAACTCGGGCGAGGATGTCCTGCCTGTCTTTAGGCTTTTGACTGAAGAAGAGTTCGGCCTGAATCTCTTTCCACTTGGGATTGCATGTGAAAGTGATGAATACGTCAGGCCTGCCGTAATGGCGGACAAAGGTCATTGCATCCTGTGTACTTTCATGCATATATCGGGGACTTCCAGTGAATGTGGAAGGCAAGATGCAGAGTCTTCCTATGCTTGTTGGAGCAGCATCATTGTTGATGGCATCTCCGAGATGGATGTAGCTGTCAGAGTGCAATTTTTCTTGATGTAATCTGATGAAATACAATCTCTCTGATTCCATTTGTGCGCACATATCAACTACAAATTGACGAAACAGATCTCGAGACTGGTGGAGGTGATTACAGGACTTGTTTCATGTCATAAATCGGAATGAGTAGAAGTCCATGCAAGATACTGGCTTGTTGAGATATTCATTTTGTGGATGCTACTGTGGTATACCGATGTGGTAGCCATCCTCACTGTAAACAAACAGAAGTGGATGCTGAAGGGTGTCGTATGATCTGTGTGTTTCTGTAATTCGTTGGAGGGTGGTGTCATGTTGCCTAAGGACAATGTCTCTGGGATTGTGCTGTTCACCGTGAAGGAGTACAGCTATTTCATTGCATGTGGGTGCATTGTAACAGCCTGCATGTTCTGTAGACGGTCTTCTCTGAGCATCTATGATAACATTGAAATTAGAAGAAGCTTCTGTTTCCAAGGCATACTTGAAGCTGCGTACGTAGCTGTTTGTCTGGTGCAGAAGGTCTTGTAGTTGCATTCTCAATTGAAATTTAGTTGCCCTTAGCCTTATGAGTGGGTAGCCTATCAAATAGACTATCCTTTATCTTTTACTTGTTTCAGTCATTGAACTGTGACCATGCTGGGGCACTGCCTTGAAGGGTTTAGTCGAACAATTCGACCCCGAAAGTTATGAGATGTTAACAAACCAACACTGGTTGTCAGACAGTGGGGGAAAGGACAAACCCAAAGATACTTGTAAATATTGGCACCGATTGTTGCAAAGAGAGGTAAGCACGTCACTGAAATTCTTTTTTTTAATTCTAACAAAGTGTGACGGCTTTCATTTGACGTTTCCTCGCATCAAATCGAAAGATTAGTCACGTGTGACATTTAAACACTTGGTTGAATTTTGTTAACTTCTCCAAGAAAAATTACGGTAACTTTTCACACCTCTTGAGACTTCTCGGCAGTTTCGCTGCTTCGTAATTTGTTGATAACAAATGAAAAATAAACAACAAAGACATTCAAGAAAACATACATTGGCGAGAAGAAAGAGAAATTTTTTTTTCTACTCTACAAGGTCCGAAATTTTGGGGGAGTGGGGACCAGTCGATTAGCTCGATCCTGGTACGCAACTGGTATTTAATTTATAGTCGACTTCGGCAGAATTTGAACTCAGAACATAAAAAGCGACGAAATATCGTTAAGCATTTCGCCCGACGTGCTAACGTTTCTGCTAACTCAACGCCTTAAGAAAACAAAAATATTGCAAACTTACTGGAATAAATGGGAAAAAAACAGCGGAGAAGAATGTTCGACCGGTGAACACCGTTTCGTTTCCGATTGCCAAACAATTGGCGCGCCAAAAGCATATTTAAGTCTCAAAAAGTAGAGAGTTCTACTAAACAAGGGATTTAATTGTCTTGGCGAACTAATCGAGAAGCCCTGCTAGAAATAGCAGCCAAATTTCTCTCAAATTACAACAATTTCAAAATAAAAAAGGAAAGAGATATTAGACCTTTTCTATTATAGGCACAAAGCCTGAAATTAGGGTGGGGGGATAGTCGATTATATCGATCCCAGTACGCAACTGGTACTTAATTTATTGACCCCGAAAGGATGAAAAGCAAAGTTGACCTCGGCGGAATTTGAACTCAGAACACAAAGACAGTCGAAATCCCGCTAAGCATTTCGCCCGGCCGTGCTAATACTAAGAAAACAGAACTTTTCTGTTTGGCTGCCAGTTTTCAATGTCTTCAATCTTAGTTTCGAATTTATTCTATATTCGGTGTAATATGCTAATCAATGCTATCAAGGATCTTTTCAATCTCAAACCGTGTTCTACATGACACATTCAACCAATATCCGAAATTTCAAACTGTTTAGTTTAAAAAAAAAAAATTAATTAAAGAACCTGTGCTTCAGATTGAACAGATCCGCTACCAAATTCATTTTCGCCATAAATCAATGAATAAAGAGTCAACTTTTAAATTTTGCAAATTTGGGGTAAATTTAGCTAATTGTGAGGCACAGACACATTCATGCCTCTTTCCATAGTAACAAGCCAAACATGAGAACTTTTTTTGTCTGTGAGACAGTATGTGTTAACAAATATACGTTTCGCGAAAGCGTGACCGTCGACCCTGTGTTCTGTTGCTTGTTCCCATCAGCTGGTTGTACTTTGGTCAAAAGATGTGCTAAAAATAACAGCTAAATAGACCTTAAATCAAGCACCGCCGCCCCAATTTTTTTGTTTATGTTTTTGTATAATTGTATGAATTCCTGAGTGTAGAATACAAATTTACAAAAAGTTTTCAGAAAATTCCTAAAAATAAAAAAAGTTATAAGGGGTTATCTGTTGAGCATAAAGCAGGAATTGATTTATTTAGTTTGATTTTAAAACACACAAAATGACAGTTTCCAGATTCTGTTTTCTGACTGGGTGAAAATTCGTTTCTACTCTAGGCACAAAGCCCGAAATTTTGGGAGAAGGCGCCAGTCAATTAGATTGACCCCAGTATGCAACTGGTACTTAATTTATCGACCCCCAAAAGGATGACCAAACCAGTGCAGTCATCTCTCTTGCACACCACATCTAATGCCTCTTATGCCAAATTTTTCTCTCAAGATGCTAACACTCTGTTGTACATGCATACTAGCATAGCACATCCAGTGGAACCTACTAGATTCATTTCTTTCAAGCTTTCACATGTTCTCTGGTGAAAGCGGAACAGACCATGTACAAAGATGTTGTCAGTAAAGTAAGAGTAACCACGAGTACAGCGAAGAATTTGGTGTACAGGTAGGGGTTCATCAAGGCTCAGTCTTTAGTCCTCCAGGCCATAACAGAGGAATTCAAGACCGGTAGCCCCTGAGAACTGCTATATGCTGATGATCTTGCCCTCATAATGAATTCTATATCAGAGCTAGAACAGAAATTCCAGGTGTGGAAGCAAAACCTGGAATCTAAGGACCTTAAAGTCAACTTAAGAAAGAATACAGTCCTAATAATCAAGAAAACTGACAGGACCCTACCCACCTCAGATGGCCTTGTTTGATTTGTAGGAAAGGTGTAGGCAAGAACTCCATACAGAGTATCCAGTGCAAGCTACAGACATGTCAGAAGTGCAATGGGTTAATTGGAAGGTTATTAGTAGATAGATTTTGTATGTGGAAGCTGCACAGGATCCATAGCAACTTTAAAGATTCAGGAAATCGATTCTCTCAAATGCCTTGGTTGCTCATTAAAGATAGTAGATAATTTCTGCTCCCTAGGGGATCAAACTAGTAGTGGGGGAGAATGCACAGAGATTGTGATAGCTAGAATAAGATTAGGATGGAGGAAGTTCAGAGAGCTGTTACTTCTGATAGCCATGACAGGTTTCATTTTTCAAGTGAAAGGAAAGTTGTGTGATGCGTGTATACAGACAACAATTCTACATAGTAGTGATACATGGACCCTGGATGCAGATGACATGTGAGGGTTAGAAAGAAATGAGTCTCGTCTGTGCCACTGGATGTGTAATGTAAGTGTACAGGTTCGACAGAGTGCCAGTGTTTTGAGAGAGAAATTAGGCACAAGAGGAATTAGATTCAGTGTGCAATGGAGAAGACTGCACTGGTATGGTCTTGTGATGCAGATGGATGAGGACAGCTGCATAAAGAAATGCCGATCTCTTGTAGATGGAACATGTGGAAGAGAGAGACTCTGGAAGAGAGAGACTCTGGAAGAGAGAGACTCTGGAAGAGAGAGACTCTGGAAGAGAGAGACTCTGGAAGAGATGGGACAAAGTACTGAAGAATGACTTCAGGAGGACATTGAATCTTTCAGGGAAGATGACAAAAGATTGAGATACCTGGCACCTAGCTGTACTCAAGAAGAGCTGTATGCCACAGCAGAAGTGCTAAGACCAATTCTTCTGGTTGTGTAAAGCATCCATGACAATACCACATAAACGCATCCATGACGGTACCACATGAAACACCCATGAGGTGGCATATGTAAAACCACCCATGCAGTGCCATGTAAAAGCGTTCAGCACAATCTGTAAATTGGTTGGTGTTAGGAAGGGCATCCAGCCATAGAAACCCTGCCAAAACAGATTGGAGTCTAATGCAGCCTCCCTCACCCCCAGCTTGCCAGCTCTGGCCACACTGTCCAACCCATGCCAACATGGACAATGGATGTTAAATGCTGATGATGATGATTGTATACATACACACACAAATACACACACACACACACACACAGATTGACAGAAGGAAGGAGAAAGAGAAAGTCTGTATCATTTTTGCAAGAGAAAATAAGACAGGAGTGGAGAGCAATAAGAAGAGAACACTCATATGTGCCTTACATAAGGCAGAGAAAGACAGAGAAGGGGTGTGGGATATGGGAGAAAGAGAGGAACAAAGGAATAAAGAGAGGAGGATAAGAAGAGAAAAGAAAGAAGTTTGTATCATGGGAGACAAACAAGATCCACTGAACACATTGTGTGTGTGTGTGTGTGAGAGAGAGAGAGAGAGAGAGAGAGAG
>JAOPJW010003905.1:34512417-34525521 GCA_027122535.1 Octopus maya
GCCTGGTGTTGCCATCCGGTTTCACCAGTCCTCAGTCAAATCGTCCAACCCATGCTAGCATGGAAAGCGGACGTTAACCGATGATGATGATGATGATGATGATGATGATGATGTATGAACGGGTCCTTTATGAAATATTTACCTCACATTCACTTAAAAATATTTCTAAATGATTCCAATATTGTGTCTAACAAAAGCAAAAATAGAAACATTTACTGTTATAAGAAACTCGTATTTTTTCATTGGCAAGTTAAAAGTTACTTCATGACCTTTGTCCAGAAGACATGGATCATAATGTCTCTAATCAAAAAGTTAAAGTTTCTTCCCTTTCAGGGTTTTGTTATTTTCGGAGTGTTTTCCTTTATGCACCGTTTTGGATATTTATGAATACCTGCAAATCCCCACTTATCTCTCGTCTGATTTACGCAAAACTTGTGTTGTTCCGTTTGTGTTCACATTTCAGGGTTACTTTAATTCATAGTATTTTCCCATTATGTGCCCGTCTGGCTGTATTAAATGACAGACAAGCAAGCAATCAGAGAGCTTTAGGAGTATATAGATAAACTAGATCTGAATTAAAGAGGAGATGGTCATGGTTAGAGAGCCTTTGATCAGAAATCAACCTAATCAGGGCTTACTTAGAGCTTCTTTGACAATCCTAATTAAATTTGGTTTCTTTATCAAATTAGGTGAAATGAAATGTCTGTGTTTGATATTTTGTCTGTGGCTAATAATCATAGCATGTTTGGTTTTCAGTTGGAATGGAATCGCCTGCAAGAAGCCTACGAAGAAATGTTAAACGAGAAGCAACAATCCAGTTTATTATCAAACAGTTGTCTAACGGAAAGATTCAATGACATTCATTTATCGACTCCACTCACAAAAGAACAGGTATTTCTTTTAAAAGAAATCTATTTGATAGTTTGATCTTCTTAGATGGAGTAACTAATAATGGTTTCAAATTCTGGTACAAGACCAGCAGTCTAGGGGCAGCGGGTGAATCAATTACATCATCATCATTGTTTAATGTCCATCTTCTATGGGTAGGATGACTGACAGGAGCCGGCCAGGTAGAAAGACTTACCCAAGGCTACTGTGTTTGTTTTGGCAGGGGTTTTATGACTGGAAGCCCTTCCTAACACCAACCACTCCACAGACTGGACTCAGTGCTTTTTATGTGGCACTAGCATAGGCAAGGTTAGGGTTAGCATGATTTTTACAGCTGGATGCCCTTCCAAATATGCCAACCACGTTACATTGTGGACTGGATGCTTTTAACATGGCACCAACACTGGCAGGGTAATCAAGTAACTCACAAGGCAAGGAATTTTGAGAGGGGCAGGGGCAGAGGCATTTGAGGGGGTAACTTGTATTAGAAAGTGTTAGAAAAGGACAGAGAGACAGAAGCAGGTGTCTTCTCACAAGAGAGTGGGGCATTAGACGGGGTGATGAAAGATTAGAGTGTAACAGGAAAATAGAGAGGCAGAACTAGATGTCCTGCTATAGAGGAGGTACCATGGTTACCCAGTGAGAGAGATAGGCCAGAAACAAGTGTGCTGATGTAAAGGAGATACTTGGTTACCTAAACAGAAGGAAAGAGAGAGAGAGAGAGAGTGTGTGACCAAAGAGAAATGGAGAAAGAGAGAGAGGGTCGGAAACAGCAAGAGTGTAAAAGAGAGAGAGAGAGAGCAGAAGAGAGAGGGTGTAGTGCTGGGGTATACTCACAAGTAACAAGAATATGAGCGTAGAACCTGGTTAGAAAAATAGGGGGTGAGATTTGGGGGTGTGGGGAGCAGTGATAGAGTGAGGGCTAGAAAGGGGATTAGAAAACAATCATAATTTATGAATAGGAAATGTGAGGAAGTGAAAGATGAAGTTTAAAAGAGGAGGAGTTGGAGTTTGATTTCTGAGGGTAAAGTAGATGGGACACAACTCTTCTAGCACGCAGTATCATGGATGGGTCTTCTCTAGAACCTCATATCTCTAAACGTTTCGGTCCACTATCCTTTCCTCTGTGAGCCCCAACATCCCAAGATCAGTCCTCACCACTTCATCCTATGTCTCCCTTTTTTTTTTTTTTCACAGGTACCAGCCACTTCTGTATACAGCTACCTTCACTCATGCGCATCCTCCTCTCCTGCATACCATATTTAGTATTAATATCACGAAAAGAAATAAGGCAGTGAACTGACAGAACTGTGACCACACTAGACAGTATGCTTAGCAGCAGTTTTCTTAACTTTACATTCTGAGTTCAAATGCTGCTGCTGCTGGGGTGGGGTCGACTTTGCCTTTCATCCTCTTGGGTTTGACAAAATAAGGACCAGTTGAGTACTGGGGCCTCAACTTACCCCTCCCACAAAATCACTGGCCTTGTACTAAGTTTGTAAATTCCTAAATTATCTAATTCAACATAGAAACTATGCTAACACAAGGCATATGTTTAGACTTTTTCACAAAAAACCCCCCAAAACTCCTTTTTTAGATTTGGTTTTCTTTCTTGTGATATTTTTATAATTTAAAAAAAAATTTTTTCATTTACTTTATTTTATTTCTTAAATTTCAGATTGCAAATAGTCGGCTAAATCCAAATGCTCCAGAGTTTATTCCTTCCACTGGCTTTTAGTGTAAGCTGATGTCCGTTTAACCTGTTCTTCATATTACTTTTGGCAGCTTTGATACTTGGGGTTGAAGTTTGGATGATTTAACAAATTTGGTCTGCAAGAGAAAGAAGAAAAAAAACCCAAAACAGTGAACTGTATTCGGTTAATTTTGTTTCCAGTAAGAAAAAGGCAATTTGTTGGAATTGATTTACAATTACAAAGAGAATAAATTAAGGTGTTGTGGGGGGGAGGTGTTTTGTAGTCTTGGGGTAGATTTTAGACATCAATGGAATAATCCAGTTTTAACCCTGCCACTTCATATCAATATATTGAATTTATTTTGCAATTGATGAAGACTTGAGAAAACTTGTTGGTCCCTTTAGTCGTTGGTTTTTTTAAAGTGTTTCAGTAAAATAGTCTTTGAATTACACACACATTCACACAAAATAGAAGCAAGGTAAGAAAAGAGAATGATATTTCCAAAATTGATATATATTATTCTTGTTTCCAGTTTTCCACTTCCTCCATTTTTAGAATAAAGATTCCTTAACTTTACATTATATACATAGAGTAGAAAAGTTACATCTGTGTATGTATGTATGTATGTATGTATGTATGTATATATATATATATGTGTGTGTGTGTGTGTGTGTGTTTCACTCACTGCCATTTATTCACTTCCGTAGATGTAATCAAAAGTTCTCTTCAAGAAGGAAATTTATAAATCTAATCTTTCTTTTTTAATATCTTGTTAGAAACTATTTTTTTCTGAGAAAAATGAAAAAGCAACTCATGACTTACCATTTTTTTTCATTTTATTTTAGTTCTTATATTCTGTTCTCTCTCTCTCTCTCTCTCTCTCTCACACACACACACACAGTACTGCACAGGTATACACGGCATATTGTGGCTGCAGAAAGAAGATGATCTGCACATTATAAGTTACTTTGCATTTCGTTTTATAAAAACAGGAGAATATGAAATAAATATAGTGTAAAAGTGTTGTGTAAGTATTTGGGTGGAATGTTTAGTATGCTGAACCTTTTATAAGATTAACTCCAGCATTATTTTATAAATTAAATGCAGTTTGTTTAAATTTAGTTTGTAAAAATTGTGCCTAAGAATGTAAACCAATAAAGTAACATGTTTTGGATATTTATGTCCCAAACATGTCGTTTGATTGAAATTGCAGATATTCTAATATTCTTATAAAGAATAAAAGCTTTTTTTTTTTTTTTTATGGATCTCGTTGATATTTTGTTTTGGCAGGATGGTTGCTAATGTTTTGACCAATTTAAAATTAAATAATTCCGCATCATTTTTATATCACTTCTGTTCTCATATTAATTGTAGCAAACCTAATAAAGTTTTTTTTCCTTTGGTTTTTATCCTAAAGCCTAAAAATTGTTTTTAACTTTAAATTTAGCATTTATCAAAGTATTTTGTTTGCTTTTTTTTCCTATTTCTTTTCATATTTTCGAATAGGATAACCTTCTGGGTCATTTTTAAAATGTTTCATATTAGAAGTTGGTGATAATATTTCAGAAATGGTGGTCGAACAGCAAGATACCTGTTCTTGGTTTACATTTCGTGTCTTGCTTCAGCTCTGTATGTGTCAAGTTCAATTCCTGCCAGTTAACTTTATCTTTCCTCCCTCCATGTTTTCATAAATAACAATCAGTAATACACTTGGGATGATTCATTCAAATCTTCACTTATGAAACCTGGCTCAGGATCTCAAAAGAAACTATGAAGATTGCCAGAGAAAACTCCATTTAGTTCTTAAATAGTTGTATTGAATTCCAGTAATTTTTCAATGGAGGAATCAATACATTCCATTTTGATTAAAATTTTCTATTTTCTTTGATGTTAGGAAGGGCATCCAGTTGTAGAAACTCTGCCAAATCAGATTGGAGCCTGGTGCAGCCTACTGGCTTGCCAGTTCTCAGTCAAACCGTCCAACCCATGCCAGCATGGAAAGTGGACGTTAAACGAAGATGTTGATGTTTCCACTTTCATATTATCTCAGATTTTAACTTCTAAAACAACCAACTATAATGTAGTAAAATACCTTTTTTTTTTTTAAATTTCAGATTAGACTGTCGATATGTTTCATAAAATTTTTTTTTTGTGTGTGTGTGTGTGAACTATAATTTACATTAAAACAAAAATTCCTGCTACCATTCATTAATTAATATGCAATAATGGGAAATGTTTGTACATGTAAGACTAGATTGTAATACAAATTTTAGTTTGCATGCTTTCTAATGAAATATACTGGCTGTCTTTTAGTTATTTGAAAATAAGTTGGAAGCGTTTAGTATAATAACTAATTCTATTCAGCCTTGCCTTTCATCCTGCCAGAGTCAATAGAGAACCAGTCAAATGCTGGAGTTGTCCAATTTAAGCCCTTCCTCCAAATTTCTGACCTCTTCCCTAAATTAGAAGCATTATATGCAACATGAGGGGCTTCATACATGGCATTGGATGGAAAGGGTTTCTGTTAGATTTTCTCATTTCAAAATGGATAGTTTTGAACCAAAGAATTGGATGTCATATCAGTTCTGTTAGTGTTTATGATGAGTCATTTTAAGGGACCAGTACTCAAAAGTTAGGGGATTGTGAAAAGAAAAACTAATTTCAAGTTCTTGTCTTCCTTTTTATAACAGATTATTCATCTAAATTTTTCTTAAAAATATCAAATTTAATTAGTGGAATGTTTTTTTTTTCCCCTTCTATCAGCTCTCACCTTATTCTGCTCTGCTTCAAAATGTAAACCTAGATTTTCTTTTTCCTGTTTCATAAGAAAGAAATTGTTTTTATCCATTTGCAGAATTGTCCAGCTTTCTGTCCTCATAAAATGTTCAGCTCCGCATCTTTTTTTTTTTGTTTCTACTTTAGTCCTTATTTTAAAAGATATTTAGAATCTTTTCTAATTTGACTTTCGGTTGGGTTTATTTTTTCATCTCATTGATATTGATCTCAATCACAAATATTTCCAAAACCACTGCCAAATACACTGTTTTTTATGTTATTAGGAATTGTGTTGATCTCAAATCTTCTTGCATTTAACTGCTGTTTTCTTGAGCAGTTTTGAACATCTTGTTGCAAATAAATGCTCTCTGCTGTAGGATTTTGATTCCAATGCAGAGTTGCTGCACTTGAAATACCTTTAGAAAAGGCATGAACTCCACAACATATATCTATTCATAATTTTAACTTAGTTTGTAAAAAGACAAAAACATCAAATGAGAGAAGTTTAAGTATTCTGTTGATGATTCCAGTTTGAATCTAGGAGAGACTTTTCAGATCGATTTATATTTGGGAAAAAATATTTGTGTAGTAGCTAAAGGTGATTTACTGGTCTTCCTTCATTTACTTTTAAATTTAATAAATTTTGTTAATTTGGTTTATAACAAGGCGCAGTGAACAAACAGAAATAGTAGTGCTAGTTTCTGTAAACTTAGATCTTAAAGAGTGGGACTGAAGTCTATCTCCCTGTAATATTGGTGGGGATTCAGCTTATTTTATCCTCTATAACAAAACAAACAAACAAGGTCTTATGCCTAATCCAAAAAGTAATCCATATTGATCAGGACAGGTGAAATTCCTGAAAGAACGACCAAAGCTGTTGGCAAGTTGAGAATCATTTTTGATGCTTGAAATGAATTGACTTAAATGACTTTTTCAGTTTTGAGAAACTCCACACAATACCATTTCCATACTTTAATGTGTAGACTTGTGCCTAAAAAAAATAATGAATATATTAACTGGCAATAATTTTTTTTTTAATACCAAAGTTATTCTAAATACAGGAATCATTGGTTGAGAATGGTTATTATAAAATCTCCAACTATCTGAACTTGAAGTTTATCTCAGTAATATACTAACTCTTCAAATATGAAGAATTAATGGATTCTTCTCGTCCTTTTAAAGCTAATGTCTTAAAAAAAAGATATTTACTGTGTTCCAGAAAATGTCTGCAATATTTTCTCTCTCTCTCTCTTTTTACCTCTTTAACTTAATGTAATTTGGTAGAAATGATGGTTTAATATTTCATGTAATTTATTTGTTAATAAACATGTCTCGTAAATGGTGTGGTGTTGTTGATTACTTAATGCAAGGGTCAGGTGAGGTGTGGGGGGCATGTGTCATGCAGTGTGGCTGCATTCACCATTTGCTGGTATATTCTGGGGTCCTGTCAGGCAGTCGCAGTTAGCCCTCATCTGTTGTGACCATGTGATGTGGTTGACCAATACAAACTGCCAGCTGGATCCTCAGCAAAGAAAATATTCTCTTGTTTTTTACATAAGGTTGGATTTTATGGTTTACTTAAATTTTAATGTAAATAAATAAAGCCATGAATGCTCCACAAACTGTTTCTTCTCTTTTAGGTTTAAGATTGATCAAATTTAAAATATTGAATAAATATGCTTTGATTCAGTATCACATGCCTTTTGTCATTTGTATTTGGTTGTTTGAGCATTAAACACTGACTTCCACTATATATAATAATGTTAGTTTTCTTAAATGTATTATTTGTAATTTAAGTGTATCAGACATCGAAGGTCTCAACTTATTCAACCTGTTGCAGTGTTTATTTAGTATTGGCCATTATTACGCACTAATTAGCTTTAGATCAACTTGTTCAGTTGATTCTATTCCCAGTTCCATATATGGCAACACTTGCAAGCTAACAAAGCATTTGATTCTTAGACAGCTAATTGTTGTTGGTGGTGGTTGTTGTAGCCAATCATTCTGTGACTGCCATTTCAGGCGTTCTGCATCCATTACTATATCCTCAGACAGCTGGAGTTGAGGGAGATTTGACTGCTATTACAAGGAGAGGACAATCACTGGTTTGTGTTAGGAGTCAAAATCACTCTTTTGTTCTTAGTTTGTGAGAAAAATGAGAAAACTTTTCACTTCCTATCAGTGAAACAGGTTTTTTGTTGCAAGAAATCTGAATATGGAAATATTTGTAAACTGACATAACTGAAGAAGTAGACATATCTAGCTAAATATTATATTAGATATTTATTAGATGCTGTTATGCATGGCTGGTTGCAATGCACTTCCATTTCTGTCTTGATTACACCATTCTTTTCCATCCTGACCCAAATTGCTTAACGAAATCATCTTCCAATCATCACGAAGATCTTCCAAATGGTGTTTTATGATCTCTTGGTTACCACACGGCAACTGCATAGGTCCACCTGTTGTCTGTGAACCTTGCTTACATATGTATGTAAAAATATTCCATACCAGAATTATGATGTGACGGGGGAAGGAGTACCAAATGGTATTATTGCAAAATCTAAAAAGATGTTTAAGATGGGGTGGATTTTTAATGAATCATTAACTATTTAATTACTAATCGATTCTCTGAAGTATTCAAAGGCATTGGTAAGTTGAAAGACTTTGTTAAAATTGACAGTCAACCATGATATAAAACCTGAATGACAAGTTGTAAAACAAGTGCTGTTTTGTGCAAAGAAAGAATTAAAAGAAATTAAACATGCGTTAAGACTGGATAGGATTCTGTAGTGGCGCGAAATTATAGCCGCCATTGAGGAAGTACTATCTGTACATGCGCAAGGGACTTGCCTTTCCGGAAGCCCCTTGGGTGCGCATGCGTAGTAAAACTAGTACTTAAAGAGTTTGTTTCACTTTCTAAGCCAGTTGAGCGAGAGACCTTCGACGTGACAACACCTCACTCCTCAACGAAACACTTTTCACCACGATGCTATCGATATGATAGCTATTTGCTCCTCTGGCATGCATCAAGGAAGCTCTTAACCTTCCAATTCCGATTACAAGTTAATCAAAGGCTGCTAAGCTGAATGACAGGATTTGCAAAACCAATCATCATCAAAAATAAAACTTCTATTTTATTATGTTATTAAATTGTTCTACTGTTCCTTCATATATAATGCTGTTGAAAGGTGATAGAAAGAGACTAATGTCTCTATTGCAACTATCAATCTTTTACAATTCAAAATGTTAATGGCTTCGACAAGATGGGTTTCACCATTAGTTGGTGCAGCACTAGAAAAAAAAAGAAAATGATGGCTGCCTATATTTGTGTTTGAATCTACTCAGAAATTCAATGGAACTTACTGAAGCAAGCAAACACGCTTGCAGTATTACCATGGGTGATGGTGCGGCTAAGGTGTTGGAACAGCCAATTACCCACATGGGCATCACTTGACACTAACAATGACAAGAACTTCACCATTAGTGGCCCACTGCCTTCGAGCATCTCAAATACCACAGGCTGGAAGAAATGGTTCACTGACAGGTCTCAAGGATTTTGCTCTGTTCGGCTATGGAAGCAGTGACCATCCCATTTACTGCAGCATCTAGGATGTGGGAGGGAGTGAAGGAGTCACAGACTGTGTGGCGTCCCAGGTGAGGGACAAAGGGTAAAGCCATCTGGTCTCTTCCCATCACTTCTAGATAATCCCATCAGCTCCAGAACTGAAGGGATTTTAACCCGAGCCACAGCCCAGTATGACATGTGAAATGACCAGCATTTAGGTGGCAAGATAGACTGTAAAGATCTGTGGAGTTGAGGTACCTAACACAGTGACATCTCAGTCCCCCACAAATGTTGGCTCTCACTCTGAGTGCAATGATGAGGCAGAACTCATCTAGTCTGAATAGACCTCCCCCAAAGTTGGCCACAGGCAAGACATTAATCCAGTTCCCTGAGAATTTCACACTTGCAGAAAGTAGGTGACACCTTGAAAATTGATCACATTGTTCAAGGAAAGAATCGAAAGTGGCACCTGAATGCAGACTGCTTCATATTTTCTGCTTCCATCTCTCTTCAACTGTAACAGGAACTGACAAACCCAGCCCCCGCCACTGTAACAGAGTTTCATCCATCTTCCTGTTGGAACTGGACCATATTGGAATAGAGAGGATGTTGCCTACAGAAAGGAAGCAAGAATGAATGGAGGAAAGAAAATAGGGAAGAGGTAGAGACGAGCCCTTGCACAAACTTAGACACAGAAACCATTTGGGCTGAGGAGCCTTGTTGCAGGAGTGTAGAGAGAGAGAGTCTGACATTGACCAAACATTTGAGTTCCCTGAATATTAGATTGGCATTGGACAGATGATGAAAATCTATAAGAGGGACTAATGCTGACAAAATACTATAACTTAGGAATCTATAAGTAATTCCTAAGTGTAAAAAAAACCTTGGTGGGGCTCCATTACCTCAAGGATTTTTTAAAAGTTACTCAAGGTTAACCATCATGGATTGAAAGATGATGTAGGGTAGGATTCGTGGCAAACGAACTGCAGACGGATACTTCGCTGCAGGCTAGCTCAGAATTTGGTCAGCTGGAAAGAAAAGGAGTTCTGGGAGGAGAGCGATAACAGAAGACTGTCAGTGGCGTAGCTGGAAAGAATCTAAGGGAACTATGCAAAAATAACTGACGACTTAAGCCTTATTGTACGTAAAGTAAATGCATACTCATCTCCACTGGTTTGTTTACGTATAGCTTAAGAAAGCTATAATGGGTTAGAAAGCTGTGACAGTAATTGGGACTCTGGAGAGCACCATGCTGATGAAGGAAGAACTGTGATAGTGGGGAAGGAGTTTGTAAACAGGTTTTACAGTCTGCTAATGTGAATCTGGAGGGTCGAGGAGCCAGAGCTTGCATTTGGGACTGTTGATGCTAAAGCCCCTATGACCGAGTTCCTCAATCATTGTCCTCACAGTTGCAAGGACCCTATCAGGAGCACCCCACCCCCCAAACAAGCATCATCAAGTTACCAAACATTCAATTCCAGGCCAGCTTCCATCTTGGTAACATGGTCAATACCCAGTGCGAATAGAGCTGGTCCTAGTGGGTCACCCTGATGGACTCCAGAGGCAGATGGGATGAGTTGGTCATCAAAGGAAAGACAGGAGGAGGGTTCCTGATGAGATTACCAAGCAAACTGATTGGGCTTTGGAGCATTTCCCCTTATTGCATGGAGGATGATATCCTGAGTGGTGGAATTAAAGGCATCCCTGAAGTCTAGTTTGAAGATGACCCTTGGAGACTCAGACAGCAACTTGGTGAAAACCCTAGTGACATTAGCAGCAGCCCCTCACAACCTAGCATTGCACCCACTCCTAGCTGAGTAGGGAAAATTTCAGTGGACAGGCAGTTAGAAACTGAGGACAGACACACTTTTACTGTGAGTTGTTGCAGAATACAACCAACTGATATGGAGTGGAGGTCACCATTGGACTTTCTGGAAAAAATAATTCAGTGATTATCGCGTAAACTATTTTATATAAGGATGCAAAAAAAGAAAATTGTATTTAGTGATGACTTATTAAGGTTAATGCCATATTTAGAACACTCAGTATCTTTCCTCTCTCTCTCTCTCTCTCTCTCTCTACCCGATCACAAACACACAACAATGTGTGTGTGTATGTGTCAGTGTGTGTATATTTTCAGTTTAACTCTTTCCAACATCAATATATACATACAAAAAAAAAAAAAAATACAAAAAACAAAGAAAGAAGGAAAAAGAAACTGCCATCTTGTATCCTGTCCTGAAATCGATTCCTTCGAATCAGTGTCAGAATGAATGACGCAGTTTCTGCAAAACTAATAAACCCATCCATCACTCACATCACAACAAGTTCTTTCTTCTTACTTCTTATATATTCCTATATATATAATATCGACATTGGTTGAGAGGCATTTTATTGCTGAAATCAGTAATTAGTGATTGTTAGCATCTATTTCGGACTAAACTGAGAGAGAGAGAGAGAGAGAGAGAGAGATATAAGCACACACACACACACACACACACGAATGAAACTACTGCACGCGCGCACCTAGTAACAGGCTACAAAAACAATCAAAACACATCGATATTAATCTCGATAATTTAACTATTCTTTCGTTTGTGTCAGCATTTACGTCAACAAAGCACATGGAACGAAAGATTGCCAAATATCCATAATGGAGATTAACCATTAAAATAGTCTTACTACTGATGAAAATGTTATAGAAATACGTAACTGGAACTTTAAAGAAAAATAGCAAACATTGACCGTCAACCAAATTAGTTTTGTTGTTGGTGACGCAATGTATTCATAATTTACAAAGGAAACCAAGCTGAGGCACCCGACAGCTTCTTTTAACCGATTCGCTTAAAAACATCCCAAAACGTTGTAGAAAACACATTTGTTGTGGAGTCAAGCTCCTGGACTCTCGTCTATTTCTCTCTTCTCTGTATAATTGCTTGATTTCATTTATCTCTGATCTATTACCCACTGTTATTGATCTATATCTGTCGTATATACTAACATAACAGCTACTCGTAATTATCTATTGCTATCAGACATGGTTTTACCATTAACACAGTCACCGACACGGGTGGTTTTAATTGCTTGTGGATCTTTTAACCCTGTCACCAACATGCATTTGAGGATGTTCGGTAAGTTAAAGGTCCTTTAATAATTTCCATTTAATAACATAATCATCATTGATACGTGTATACAGACATACATACACACATTTACGCACATAGATACACACACACACACACAATTAACTGCTAAAATTCTAATTATTTTAGATATCATTAAGACCAATTTACGATGGGAAAATAAAAGAGAGTGGCTGTTGTGTTTGAGTTCTGTCCTATCGGTTGGTTTATTCCATTTCTTTCTCAAATTACAGTGTCTAATCTCCAGATATACACACAGACACATACATGCACGCACACACATAACATAACATGACATATATGTGCGTGTATATATGCATGTGTGTATGTATGCATAGCTAAACACTTGAAAGCCATCCAGAAATTAAATTCGGCAGATCAAGACGAAAGTGAAAGTAAAGATAATGAATCTAGAAATGTCATAAACAGCATTTTTCGCTGGTCTGATAATTTAAAATTCGTACGTCTCTGTTTAGGCTAATTACTGTCTTTTGAAGCGGAAATATAAATTCATGAAGTGGGGAACCTATGAAATTTGAATGTTCCCAGTGATGGTAGATTGTGTGCATGCGTACGTGTATAGAAAGAGAAATAGATATTTATTATTCTTACATTAGAATGTTGACAGTGACTACGAGATTTCATTTAGCAAAGTCATCGTTGAACTGGCCAAAACTTCGAAGTCACTGTCAGCATTCTTATATAAGAATAATAAATTCGCACTCTACAAAAATAGAGCAACCCATCAAATCAATGTAAAATTGTTTTTATTATATTATTATATTTGGGGATGGTCGTGTTTTTGTCAATTTAACACAATATATCCTTGGTCTTCAGCTAAGTTTTATTCTTATTATTCTTATTTTAGTGTCTTTTGTAAATCTTTCGTCACACATGCTGTGACCTCTTCAGCAACTCTCCATCCCACATATAACCTCCTGTTCTGTTTAGTCCATTCTGTCTTTTCATGACCATCTCCAAATATAACAATTTCTGATTCATCACACGATTTTACAACAGGAATCTTGCAAAAAAT
>JAOPJW010003905.1:37496073-37506084 GCA_027122535.1 Octopus maya
GTGGCCAAGTGGTTCCCATGTTACTTTTGGACTCAATAATAAATGAATTTGTTTCTGTAGCCATCCGTTCAATTTGTCTTGCCATGAGTTAAAAAGATGTGCTTTGATATATGGTACTGTGTAAACGGTGTGTATATGAGCTTGTGCATGGGAAGCATAATGCATTTGGATATTTCAGTTGGAAATGTTTTGGAATTTAGAGAATAGGTTTCATTAAAGAATATTATATTGTGTTAATAACATCGGATCCAGACCTGAGATACTTTTAGGCTTTAACAATGTTCATATATTTCTTTGCTGATTAACATTAAAAAATAAACATCATGTATTTTAAATCATAAAATGTTTTGCTTTATATATAGATATGCATATACATTTATACATATATGTCTATCTGCTTTTCCATACGACTGAATATGTTGTATGTTTGTTCTTTGTACACATGACATTATTTCACTCTTACTTAAAAAAAAAAAAAAAATAAAAATAAAAATTTGATCAGTATAATTAAAATACCAGTATAATTAGTGAATCAGTTGATATATCAATAAAAATATGAAAGAAATTATTGTTACTAATTATGTGTGACTTGTACGAGATGAAACTCTTTGGAACAAATATATTTATTCTTTAGTCTTTTGGCATTCAGATTACTCTGTCAAATTTAGTATTTATTTTTTATGTTGTTTTGTATTGATCATGCATTATCTCATAGCTTTGAGATTTTGATGATGTGATTTAAAAAAAAATTAACATGACATTGTAGGGTAAGTCTGAAAAGCTCAATATGACCAGTTTGACCATAAAACAATTAGAATATTTCAGCTGGCTTTGGCCATTTTAAATGCTAAAGGGCTAATTTTTTTTTCTTTAATTATATTTGCAGTCAGTGGTTTTATTTGAAAATATTTGTATTTGTGGATTTGTCAAATCTTTCAATTTCAGTATATATTTATATAAATGTAAGAAACTTATCTAATTTATTACAGTACAGTGATACCTTCAGAGGGAATAATTAATTCTAGGTTATAGTTAGTTATTTGTGAAACATTTATAATCTAAATTCCCAAACAAGCATATATTGAAGTTGGTTTTCTTTGTTCTGTTGTCATGTCAACTAAGCTATATCGATCTCTTTTGAAAACATTATTACTATTTTTATGTATTGTTCAATATGTAACTATTGTTCTAAAAAATACATAACACTGCAGTCTTCCTAATATTTTTTCAACCTTGATATGCCATGTTTTTTTTTTCCATTTTCTCTTATTTTTTTAATGACTTGATTCAAACTTAAAGACTCAGATCTTAAGGTATCGTTCAAGTCATTCTGTTTAGTCTCTCTGCTTTGATCGCTTGTTTCTTTCTTCATCTGTGTAATTGTGGTGATTATTCTCTGGATGGTTGTCTAATTCAAATCCTATCACAACAGTTTCAGAGGAACATTTGTAATGTGTTTAGGCTAGTGACTATGTAGCTATAAGTTCCTATCTTTCTATAGATGATATTGATAACTCTGATGCACCTGGTTATACCTTCAAGATTGATTGGTAATCAGCAGGAAAGGTGTGTGCTTTAAAAAAAAAAATTCCAGAAAAAAACAACTGCTCATATAGAATGCTAAAATACAAATTTCTAAAACCAGTTTTAGTCTTGCTAAGTATGGAAATATGCATGTAAGCAGTTTAAAATATGCTCTTACTACATTTTCTGTCTGTGAAGATCTTTTCTGTATTTTCCCCCATCATGTCATTTAAAATGTTTTGTTGCAGCCGATGGTGAAACCATTTGTGTCCTAGATTTTCTACTTTGTTCGTATTTTTTAGCTGTGTTCTGTTAGCATTTCCTGTTTGGCAAATGTCATTAAAACAACATTTGTTTAAATAACATCTTCTATAGTATCCTTTCTAATTCTCTCAGCCCTTAATCATCCCTTGAACACATCTAAATGTCAAATATACTCTATTGACAATCAGTGAAGTCTTTCCTGTTTATCACAAACTTTAATAGCAGCTAATTCATTATAAACTCTTCTCTCACCAGAAAGTCATAGCTGGGTGAGTTGGTAAGGTGCCAAGCTACCAGTTGAAAGGTTGCCGGTTCATATCCTGTCATTGATGCTTTACTGTTGTCTTGGCAGTGACATTTAACCCTAATGCTCAAATTTATTTAGTTATAAATATTCGCTTTAAGGTGATGAGTGAGTCTCTCTGCTTTGTTGCTTGATCTGCTAAAAATAACTGAATCTTCATCAAACCACATCTTAAGGAAAAGAAAAGGTGGGTGGACACTAGGTAATTCGATTCAAAATATATGGAAAGACAGGATTGTCATTGACATGGGTCTGATCTGTCATGACCAACTTTGGGATAAGCAACAACAACAACAACAACAACGACCTACCTCTGTAAGCACCAAATTCAGTATTAATGTGGAAGATATTGTTGGTTTCCAGTATTGAATCCAACTCTCAAAGTGTATGGCTTGAAATGGACCGGTTCCAAGAGGTTGATTTTTTCCCTTGATACACATTACAAGAGGACCAGATCTCTAATGATGTTCCAGCAATCCAGGGTGTTAAACCCTTTTCCCTTATATCAACACTGCTGACTCTAAATGAAAAATGATAAAATGCTTTTTCATTTCTCAAAACAAAAAATTAAACCATACACACACACAAAGTTATGAATAAAATTATGTATCACAATTTTAAAAAAATTTCAGAATTATTTCTATTTACCTGATAATCATTTTGTGAAAGTGCATGGTCAAATGGTTTAGATGCTGGGATCATGAATGTTAAGTTGTGGGTTCAAATCTTGAACTTGGCAGCATATTGTGTCTTTGAGTACATTGTTTCAGTCCACTCCATTGAAAATGAGTACCAGCGACCATCTGAGGATTAACCTTGTGACAAATTAGGGTTTTATTCCTTCAGTTCCTTAAATGTCACAGAAATTGGTATAAGCTCTACAGTGTTTGTTCTAACTCTTTATGTTCGTAGTTCAAATCCTGCAAAGGTCAATTTTTGCCTTTCATTTTTTTCTGAGATCAATAAAATAACTAATTGACAAGCCCACCTCCCCAACAAAATTTAGGCCTTGTGTCTAAAGGATTATTGAGCTATTGATAGCATCTTTAAGTTCTGAATTTAGATTATACCAGGGCTGTATCTTCCATTTCTCCTTCCAGATTTGATAAAATAAATGTTTTAGTTAATTACTGAAATGGTTTTGATCAACTGCAGTGAACTCTACATGAAATTTGTGGCTGTGTGCTTTATTGAAAATTAATTATAATTGTTAATGAAAATAAAAGAAATTGTTATAGAAAAGTGTTGTGAAATATTAAGTTTTTGGTGAACTTTGTTTGCAATCCTGTTTCAGTACCCTTTGTCAACCAATTTGTGCATGTTACCAATACACTTGGGAAAATATAAAGCTTACACTTCTCTATCTGTGTACATTTTCAAATCTTAAGCTTCATGCCCATGTAAGGAACCATATTATTATTATTATTGGTTTTGATGTGTTCTATAGCGTTTTTGTTAAGACTTGGTGAACAATCTGGGAACCAGTTTCAGTTTCTGATAGGAATCTCCTTAAAAATGTCATTCAGGGAAAAGCATAAATAACAAGTAACCATAGTCATATTTATATAAAAATTGTTATTTTGTACAGTAGACATTCTGAGTTCAAATCCTGCCAAGATCAACTTTGTCTTTCATCCCTCTGGGGTCAATAAAATAAAGTACATGTCAAGTAAAAAGGTCGATGTAATTGAGTATCCCCCCCCCCCCAAAAAAAAATACTGCTAGTGTTGTGTCCAAATTAGAAACAATTATTTTATACAATGGCTTTTAACTTTTTGCCTGTCCAAATCATTTTCATAAGTTTTTCCTAAATGTCCATGCATGTTTTCAGACTTTTATTGAGTCCTTCTTTCATATCATCATTATCGTTTAACATCTGTTGTCCATGCAGGCCTGGGGGTTGGGCAGTTTGACCAGGGCTGGTAAGCTGAGAAGCTGTACCAGACTGCAGTCTGATTTGGCATGGTTTCTATGGCTGGATGCCCTTCCCTGATGCCAACCACTCCGAGAGTGTAATGGGTGCTTTTACATGCCACCAGCACATTCTCATGAATACAAAGCTTTCGCTTCATAAATCTCAAATTACTCAGGTGGTTGAAGAAACTGTGTATCCTAATACGATGCAAAGAAACTGGGAAATATGTCCTGGGTATCACATAATTCACAGGACAGGAAAAAGGTTAAAGACACACTTGGAGAAGTCATTAGTGGAGACATATTAATTTTAAATTTAAAGATTGAAATCTTTCAAAATTGTAGCAAATAAAGAACCTGAATTTTTTCTTTTTCAAGAGTTCAAAATAAAACCATCTGGTATATTATATTTGAATGTATGAATAAAAATATATCAGATGTATGTTATAAATGTGTCACACCAGCTGTTAAGTATAGTATTTGTTTTTATTTTAAATTTGTTTGGGATGATATATTAAAACATCTGGTACACTATATTTTTAAGTTGTGTATTGTGATATATTGGCAACATCTGTTGTGATATATTTTGATTGGGGATAATTTGGTACTGCAGTTGTTGTATCATCAATTGGTTCTTTCAAGTTTCAGAATGGAACATGGTGGCATGGGAATTTAATTAAAATCAGTTGTGATTATTTAGTAAGTAGACAAGAGCCATGTAAACATTTGCGTTACTACTGCTGAAAAATTCCTGACTTTCAGTAAAAGAAAACACAGGAGGATTAGTTAATTATTCAACATATCTCCCTCTCAGATTCACACTTATTGCAGTGGTCCTTCAGTTCTTCTAAGCTCTGTAAAAGAACTTGGAAGGATGGGCCTTCAATCAGGCCTTTCACAATGCCCTTAAAGCCAGGAGCTTTTCAGCAACTCCCTTGTAAAAGAATGAGACGGTAGAAAAAAACAAAACAAAACAAACTCTTTTTATCAGTACATCTTAATACTTATTCTGAAACTGTATTTTATACTTTTATCTGAATGACAACAGTGCAAAAATTCAGGAATTATTATTTCGACATATCTGAAGAAATCTGCTTTTAGACATTTGCTAATATTCTTTTGAATTATAATGGTTTCAAATTTTGACACAGGGCTAGTAATTTCAGAGGAGGGAATAACTCTATTACATTTATCCCTGACCTCGAAAGCTAAGTCGACCTCGGTGGAGTTTGAACTCAGAACGCGAAGGTGGACGTATTTGTTCCGTCTGGTTACGGCTGTTCATACAAGGGAGATAACTGCCACATAACACCAGGCGGGATTAAAATGTGAGGAGAAGGTGCGTGAAGTTCGGATTTCTTTTGTTGTCGTTGTTTTAAATGGATAACAAAACTACAGCAGGTTATAAGGATAATCGTAGTGTACTCTGAATTTTACATATTTTAATTTAGATGTCATCTTCACAAAGACATCATTGTTAAGAATTGCAAAATAAAACAAAATTTATTATTTAAAAAATAACAACACATAAGATTGAAAAATCGTTTTGGACCGAAAAAGTCAAAGGATGCCCAGTTTTTATTTGTTATCATTTATAGCTTTATGTTCTGCGAAATCGACTGTTCCAAAACATTTCAAGTTCTTTTGAAAGTTAATAAGATTCTTATGATGTCAACATTATTATTATTTTGACATTTAAGGTGGAGCTGGCAGAAACGTTAGCACGTCGGGCGAAATGCTTTGCAGTATTTCGTCTGCCGTTACGTTCTGAGTTCAAATTCCGCCGAGGTCGAGTTTGCATTTCATCCTTTCGGGGTCGATGAATTAAGTACCAGTTACGCACTGGGGTCGATGTAATTGACTTAATCCCTTTGTTTGTCCCTTCTATGTTTTGCTCCCTGTGGGCAATAAAGAAATAAGAAACGTTAGCACACCGGACGAAATGCTTAGAGGTATTTCGTCAATCTTAACATTCTGAGTTCAAATTCTGCCAAAGTCGACTTTGCTTTCATCCTTTCAGGGTTGATAGATTAAGTATGAGTGAAACACTGGGAGGTCAATGTAATTGACTAGTCCCCTCCCACCAAATTTCAGGCTTTGTGCCTTTAGTAGAAAAGATTATTTAGACATTTATTAAGGCAGAAAACTGGTAGAACTGCTAGCATGGTGGACAAAATGCTTTGTGGTATTTTGTCTGTCTTTATGTTCTGAGTTCAAATTCTGCCAAAGTCGACTTTGCCTTTTATCCTTTCAGGGTTGATAAAATTAATCATCAGTCATGTACTGGGGTCAATGTAACCAGCCTACCCCATCCCTTCAGAACCTGCTGGCTCTTTGCCAAAATCATTTAAACATTTATTTGAAGAGATCTTTTGTTAGACATTTGATGATATCTTTTGAATGATCAATATTTAACACCTGTTTCCCATACTAACTTGGGTTGGATGGCTTGACAGGAACTGGTAGGCCAAGGGTTGCATCAGGTTCCATAGTCTGTTCTGGCATGGTTTCTATGGTTGGATGCTCTTCTTAATGCCAACCACTCCACAGAATGTACTGAGTGCTTTTTATGTAGCACCATCACACACACCAATACTTTTTTATGTGGCATTTTGGTTTTCGAATCTCAATTCTGTTGTGGTGAATGAGTCTTCATAAACAGTGGCTTGGTAAAAGGGAAAAAGCTCAACCACAACTGAGAAGGGAACTTCATGGGAAAAAGGTTCTTCTCTCTATTTCATGAGATCGCAAAGGAGTAATTCACTTTAAATAGTTACCACTTAATGCAACAATCAATGCTCAAGTCTACTGTCAGCTATTAGAGCGTTTGAACCAAGCTTTGAAGAAAAAAAGACCCGCTTTAGTTGAATCTAAAAGGAGTGATGTTTCATCAGAACAATGCATGACCCCACACTGCAAAGATCACATTACAGAAGATCGAAAAGCTTGGTTGGGAAAAAATTCCTCATCCACCTTATTCTCCTGACCTTGCTCCTTCAGACTACCATTTGTTTTGTAGTTTACAGAATCATTTGGGGGACATAACTTTTGCAAGCCAGGAGGGGGTCAAAACTGACATTTCAGAGTTCTTCGTTTTGAAACCAAGAGAGTTTTACATTGATGGGATTAAAAATCTTGTAAATATATGCAAGGAAGTTATAGATAATCAAGGAAAGTACATTGATGATTAAATTTCAATTAAATATAACATTTGGTCACTTGTTTTCTTTATTCAAAATTCGCACAGAACTTATGGGATGACCTGATATATTACCAGCACACAGGAGTTCTTATGGACAACCAATCTTGAACTACTCTGTAATGGCCTGCAAGGCTATAATGAATAGGAAAGGACTGAAGATGTAGCCTTGATGGCTTCCTATCCTCATGATAAATTGCTCACTGAAATCATTGTTGACACTAAATTTACTTACTACATCTTTGCACATAGCTTGTACAGCCCTCTCAAGTCATTCATCTACACCTAGTTTCCTTAATGACCAATAAATTACTGAATGTGGTACCTTGTCAAACACTTCAATTATGAACTAAAAGCAGCACTAATGTTGTAAACACTAATGACCACACATACTCAATATGTGTTTTGCTGATTTGCTGTAGTATAGCACTTTGGAGATAATTCCCTCATAGCACTGATGGATACTAATATTTCACCCTTTTGTGCCTTATCAATATCACATACCTGAATTGAATAAGGGACAAACCAAATCACCAGTCTATGACTATATACAAGTAGTGTTACACTGCTTTTAATCCATATTTGAATTTAATGTTAGATATGCATTGCCATGGCATACCAGGGAATGGCTCTGACACTATTTGTATATAGTCATAAAATGGTGATTCAGTTCATCCCCAGTTCTGTTCAGGCATGTGATGTTGATAAATCGTAAAAATGGTGCAATATCAGTATCTGTTACTCCTGAATGGAACTGGAGGTCTGTTGTCTCACCTGTCTATGACTTTCAGGTATTTTGACACCCAGGACTATGAGGGTGTCACCCCATTCCAAAAAAGCTCTATAATGTAGCAAACTGGGGAGCAAGCAAAACATACACTGAGTGTGTGCTGTCAATAATGTTTACAACACTAGAGCTGCTTTTAATTTGTAATTCAATATATGCATATCCAAGGTGTGGTGAATAAACTGCTGTCTAAATTATGCAAAAATTAAAATAATACTGACATCTCATTTTAGAAGATATATTTACCAAAATTACAGCAAAATGTCTTGAAATACTTAAAGTGTAAATTTATTCAATGAAATCCCCATTGGCTTCAACCACGACCTCCAGATGACTTCAGAATCTCCTGCAACTCTTCTGAATGGTCTCCTTGTTTCAGTTGGTGAATGCTGCCAAAATCCTTGCCTTCAGTTCATTTTTAGTATTACAAGTTTTGTTGGTCTCTTGCTCAACTGTCCTTCACACATAATAATCAAGGGATTTGCAGCCTGGGGAGTTAGGTGGCCAGATGTTAGGGGTGATGTGGTCACAGAAATTTTCTGACAGCCATGACTGGGTTCTCCTGCTTGTGTGGCAGAGTCTTGGGGCAGAGTCTTGTTGTGTGTTTTCACAATAAAGTCGGTTGGGCAAAAGCAAGATTTGTTGACATTCTGCAAAAGCACCAAAACTGCTGGAGAAGATGTGGAATAAGGAAGCCTACCGAAAAATAAGGATTGACATCACGATTCGATGGAATTCGAATAGAATAGCAATTGTAAAAGCTATGAAGATGATTTTGATGACAATGGTGATGATGACGATGGTGATGATGATGATGACGACAATGATGAAGATTGTAATGGTAATGATAATGTTGGTGTTGATGGTGGTGATGTGATCATGGTATTGAGGGTGGTATTGTTGTTGGTGGTGATAGTAATAATGAAATATTTATGTATGCATGGATATATATGTATTTACACACAGAAAAACACACACACACACACACACACATATGCACATACACACACACACACACAGACACAGAAACACACACACATGTACTCAGTCAATAGCAAAAAACAACTTCAACATAAAACAGCACAAAAAAAAAGCAAACAAATGCATAAATAAACGACTAAATAACTAAATGAAACTGACTGCATCTTTGATGATTCGTAGTAAAGTATTTCAGATGCCAGGCTCCAGAATACAGCTTCGGCAACAGATGCTGGCAAGTTGGTGGGAGTTGGAGATTTATTAAAACACAAAAAACATCTGGGATTTTCTGACTTCAATCTGATGATGAAGAATTAAGAAAACGTAGCTTTTGGTTGTTTTCCTTGTTAAAATCTGTTTGATATTTTGTCTGGTGATGAAATGTTGGTCTGTGTTTGTGTTTAGCCCCAGGTATGTCCCATGATCAGCCAAGCATTTCATGATCAAAACGTTTCTAGCTACGACCATCCAATCCCTTCTTATCAAATATTGTGTACTTAATGTGCCCCTAATTAATGAAAGGGAATTGTTAGATGGACAAATGATTTGAGGCAGACTTGTCTGCTAATTTTAGCAGATCATTCCTGGTCACTACATAGAATAAGTGTGTGTGTGTATATACATATGTCTGTATATGCATGGCCTAGTGGTTAGGATGTTGCACTCATGACCACAAGATAGTGGTTTCAATTCTTGGATGAGGTGGTGCATTGTGTTCTTGAGCAAGACACATCATCTCCCATTGCTCTGCAATCACATTGACACCTGAAATGTGTTGCAAGCTCACATCTACAATGAAAGAGAATCCAGCTGTGACCATTCTGTCTTTTACCTCTCTATTGACAGCCCAGAACCAGTTCTGTCGTATGACATAAACACAGTGTACAGTTGCCCAATGAACCCACTGGTCTACGGTTCTAATGTTAATGTATGTTTGCTGTAATTTTCTGTTAATAAAAACTAAATGTTGGGGACTCACTACAGTCGTTTGCCTGAGGGACTAAAATGCTAATAAGAAGGCCCTGGCCAAAGTTACATGAT
>JAOPJW010003905.1:38095139-38105203 GCA_027122535.1 Octopus maya
AAATATAGACAGGTGTGTGTGTGTGTGTGTGTGTGTATAACAGCTTGACTCAGTATAACTAAGATTTTCGTGGGTGCATCCTACGCGCCCAGCACCCATCTCATTAGAAATTAGGAATCTCTCCTGATTTCTGATGAGATGGAGACGTCCTACCTGCCTACGGAACTGAAAGTTATATGGAGCTACGTCAAACGCTTATTAAAATTTATATGTAACACATACTGAATATGCTGACTGCTATAATCTTTCGTATGTTCACTCACTAGTTTGTGTGTGTGTGTGTGCGTGCGATATGGCTGTTTGAAGTCGCAGCAACGGAGAGTCTACAGTATAATAACATGGTTATTTCCCTAAAAACAATAAGTAAAACCTCTTTGAGAGTTCTGGTACGAACCCTTCGATTGTAGGAGAATGTAAACAATAATGTTATACAGTATTTTCCTTTCGACTAAGTTTAATAATTTGAAACTAATAACTTAGAATATAAAGATGTACTGAACGATGTACACATACACACACATTCACACACACACATTCACACACACACACACATACACACACACACACACATACACACACACACACACACACACACACACACACACACACGTACAAATACATACATACGAAATAAAGAACATTCAAATTTGCGTCAGTAAAATCTTATTAGCTGTTGTTTACGACTTTCATAGACAAACAAAAAAAATTTTCATAAATTAATTATCGGCGTCACAGAAAATTGTATTTTTCTGCCTGATATCAAAATGTGATTTGCTAAGGAGTAATGTGACAGCTGCAGATACATTTAGGATTTATTGCGCTCACCTGAACAGCATAGCTTAGCTTATTTAGGCTTGTATTTTTTTAGTTGAGAAGAGGTTTTGTAAATAGAAAAAAATGTAGGCTGAATTTTGGCCATCAAAAAAGTTGAAATTTTTTAAGTCAAGAATTTAGTGAATTCAGTCAATGATGTTGGTAAAAATATTCTTAATGAATTAAAAGTTGATTATTTGTTGAAAACGAATTGAAATTAAAAGAAATTAAGATATTAAAGATCATTGACATGCACATTTATTCTAAAAGCTTTCCTGCATATTCAAAAGATGAATGTTGTAATCGCTGCTGTGTTTCATCGTAGGAAAACAACTTTTCCTTAATGACGAATGGGTGCTCATAACATAGTTAATTCCTTTGCTGAAGGGACGCAGACACAACCGGTGTTTCGACATTGTTGTGTTTCATCAACCAGTGAAACCTAGACTAATTAATCTAACAAAGCTCGGAGCTTTGCTTAAAAATCAATTTCCCAGTTAAGCAAATCGTCAAGCACAGAGAAAAATCCGATAACTGATTATTTTATAATTTTTTTTCTATTTATAAATTCTTGACTGATCAACAATGCTTGTGTAAATTATATGATGAAGAGGTTCAATAACATGGAAACATGCTTCTTGCGATCATTTTGTCTGTTAGCATTATATCTCCCACTTAACCATGCCCCCTTACTAATAGCTGTTGAAGTTTCATTTTGTTTTGTCCTAAATATATTTTCATACACTGTGTATGTTGTTGCTTATGTTATTCAGAACATTGCTATGTCTAGATCAGTGTCATTGGCCCATTACAGTTATTTCCCTTACTTCTCTTTTTTTTCTACTGGCTGAAATAATTATTTTGATGAAGTAGGAGTGTTGTCACACACATCTGGCGGATTTATCGATTGAAAACTACATATCGCTGCTAGAGAAAAGTATATTGGGATCTTGCCCACAATTCCAGCGTTTGATGCTTCGTTGTCAACAATTTGATGGATTATGTGGTTGCGTGAAATATAACACCTCCTGAAATTCTGGAATCCATCGCTAAGTTTACTGTTTTCTATTATTAACCCTTTCTTCAGTTTCTAACACTCATCTTTGTAAGTGATTCTTTTCAATATATATGTTTTATTATCTTTCGGAGAGTTGATAATTCATCTCTTCACGTAGATTCTCTACAAAAAAGATCCTAAGCCTTGCAATACACACTGTTGTATTTATCTTTCATTCTGTACAAACCTTTTGTTCGTATTAACTGTATTAATGACCTTAGTTCACTCTTTTATCTAACCTTAATGCGGTTTCCAACGTTCCTCGCATTTCTATTGATATCCATCCCACGCTGTTCTTTCCCTAATAGGATTTTGGTGTTGATATATACATCAACACGTGATTCACTCATATTCTAATGGTAGTCTTGTAACAACCAGAAACTGTAAAAGCAGAAGTGTTTTTCTGCTGTTATTGTGGATGCATGGTATCCAGTATCTATGTCTGCTTGTATCCAGTCCCTTCGTCTCATAACCCAGTTATAATTAAACTATTTTCTTATATCACTTATGACTCCAAAAGTCAAATTTGCCGAGTCCTGATTCAAATGTAATTGCAGTTAACAAATTTATAAGTTCCCATCAGAAGGAGCATTTTACTGGTTCTTTTCTTCAGAAAAGTAGACAAGAACTGAATAAAACTGAGAAGTCATCGTATGGCTCTATTGAATTCACACTGGAATACAATCAATTAATTTAAATTATTTCTTTACATGTCATATACGACTTGAACTTGTTTTCATGTTGGTTGCTGTAATATTCAATCGTTGCTTATTGAAAGGCAGTCAGTGATTTAAGCCTCAAGACACTCTAAATTAAGCTCCTAGTCTCTCGTCTCCGATGTCATCTGAATGCCTCACTAAGAGAATTGAATATGTTGTATTCAGTATGTTGGGATCCAGTTCTACGAATTTCATCCCAGAAAGACTAACCTTCTAGATTTTGTTTATCCTGTTATCCTGCTAAAATAATGTTGGACATCTGAAAAAAAAAGCTCTGTTGACTTACATTTTATCCAGTGTGATATATGCTCTAACCACTCCTATTAATAGCATATACATTTAAAAGATGCTTTAGTTAGAGTAAAAAAAGATGTTAGCTATGCTCTCTATGATAAACTGAGTCACTTCACTTCTCAGGAAGTTATTTACACCTAAAGTTCTATTTTCCGTTTAAAATATCTCAAAATGTGTTTACTAGTTTCCACTTTAATCAACTTTCTCTTTCTAGAAATGTGCTGAATTCTTCTTCCACTTTCTCAACTAAGTTTTATAGACTAACGTCTTAAAACTTGTGCAAAATCTTCTAAGTTGCATGTTTTGACTTAGAAAGTGATGGAACTTCATTGCTTCGACCCATATGAATTATTAGTATTATTATTAGTATTTTCTTTTTTTCTTCTTTTTATTATAGGTTTTGTTGGAGCATCTGGAGCCTTGTATCCATAGCGGGCTTACTACTTGCATCCTAAGGTACCATGCTATTTGTTCTTTTCAGCTATCTAATACTTACCTGATTATCCTGGCCGTGCCAAGGAGGCAAATCTCTTGTAACATTTCTACTGAGCACTCTATTCCAATTTCCTTTATATTCCTCTTGATGTCTTATGATACTGTTCCCAGAGTCCCAACAATAAGTGGAACTATCTTCACCTTCTTCATTTTCCACAGCCGGGCTATGTCGTACTTAAGAGGGTTGTATCTATCTATCTATCTATCTATCTATCTATCTATCTATCTTTTCTCCTTCCTTCTTGATTTTTCGTGGGTGAAAGGGGCAGGCAACATCAACTTATATAGCATATATGGTTCACCTTGTTAATCACCATTAGGTCCGGTCTGTTATGGAAATCCCAGAAGATTTTGCTAGTCCCTGACTCTGCTCCTCTGCGGTTTGTGTTCATACCATGTCTTGTCTCTCTCTAGTCCCCACTTTGGCACAGTTCCCAGTGGAGCACTTTCGCTACCTGGTCGTGTCGCACAACTTGTAATAGTTTGGAGCAATTCTAGGGCATTTGTTCGTGATATGGGTAATAGTTTCATCCACTGTATGCAGATGCGGCACAGCAGAAATGCTAGCTCATTCCTAAGGTTGACCCTCCGGTTCGTGGCCATATTTTACTACGGCACCAACGGTATTTCATATGAAGATATGCAGGGAATGCTAGACTCCACTTATAAGGAATATTGTTGTTTTGTACTGATCATGATTCAGAAAATCGGTGAAGAAAGACATTGCTTCTATGACCATATCAAGTGCTTTGTACAGACACTATATACTATAACATTTAAGGTGTCTTTCTTTTAAAATTTTAGGGTGCGCTTAGAGGAGATTTAGTTGCTATATTTGTCAAGTTAAGCAACAGCGTAGAGTCACTGTAAAACCCAAGGAAATAATATCAGCTGAAGGCATGGTAAGAACATCCAGAGAAAAGCTTGGCAATATCTGGACCAACAAAAGTGTCCCGACTAAGTTAAAAACAAGGCTACTGCAAGCGCTCATTTGGCCAATAGGTATTTGCGGTTGCGATGGATGAACTCGGAACTAATTTGAAGAGAACATAATGCATTTGAAATGTAGGTGCACAGAAGAATGTTTCGAGTCTCATACAAGGGTCATCAGACAAATAGATAAAAGACAACTCCTGAACATTATGAAAAAACAAATCTCGTCTATTATGGTAATATTGGAAAAAGTAATGGTTTGAAAAATGGAAGGAAGAGTACGAGGCAATAGAATAAGAAGCGGGCAAAGAACGCAATGGATGGATAATATCCAGAGCTTATTGGACAAGAGTGACATGCAGCTGGAGAACAGGCGCTTAATCGGCAAAACATTCGTTGCAGTGTCGTCAATGCACTGCTGGCGTTCGATACTTGAAACGATGAAGGTATTTTACATTGTGTGTGAAAAATTAATTTAACTCTTTGTGATCTGTGTTGCCGACATGTACAACATCTAAAGAAAGAAAACAGACATATTCAAAGTGGTTAGTAGCACATCTTTTGGATCGTAAGCCAGAGCAAAGGAAAATAAAAAAAAATTAAAAAGAACACAAATGTAACTTAAGCAGAGGAACAGAGAAGATTTGTATTTAATTTAGACAACTGATGTGGCATGAAAAATATACAAACCTGCATCTGAGTGTTTGACATTTTCGTACAAATGCTTGCATTCATTTCATTTTAAACAAAACGTTCTATTTTGTCGGTTAAACTTACGCCGTTTTAAAATTCTAGAGATACGTGTGTATAAATACATGCATTTATACATGCCTACATACATAGGTGACGCGCGCGCACACACACACACACACACACACACACACACACACACACACACGTGTGAATCTGTCTATAGAAGTTTACTCTGATATGAAACCGAATATTCAAGGAATGATTTGGGGGATTTGGGGAATATTTTGCTTGCACTTGAGATCATGGTGCTCCTACATTCCTGAGCCTGCGACCCATATTTGTACTGGTCACCTCGCCCTGACTTGCCTCTGGAGCATATCACTAGAAGTCTGTTAGATATTGTGCAATCTTTAATGGCTCTAAAATTGTAGGCAGTGCCATCGCTGGCAAGGCAACATTCCGATGCCTGTTGAGTAGGAGGTGGGGGAACCGTCTGCTAGCAAAGTTGGGGCTGGGCGATTGTCTGTGCAATAAGCAATATAATTGTAAAGACTTAGTTGTTCAGACCGTTTCGGACATTTGTTCTCTCTCTCTCTCTCTCTCTCTCTCTCTCTCTCTCTCTCTATCTTACTCGTTTTCTAGCTGGACCACTGCTCCTCCGTTGTCTAGATGCAGTCTCCGTTGTTGCCAGTGGTAGCCCTACTTCTTCACGGGTTTGAAAGGCCCTCCAATTACATAACCTACCACGTGGACGGGTTCTTGGAAAGTTTTGGACCTGTACATGAATAACCCCCTTATTACATGATCAAACCTGTTCAGTCTCGTCTTTATTATTATTATAGTATGTCATATAAAAACTTTCCTTATGGCAGTATTTCTACGCCTGACTGATCATGATATCCTAAGTATAAATCTAAATCATAGCATTAAAAAAAAAAAAAATCTCTGGTCTGCATTTATCTTCTCATGTAAAGGTCCATGGCGTATGTTGCAATGCGGAGAATAAGAGATTTGTAAAGTCTATTTTTTAATTTCTGGTTAACATCTTGTTTGTTGTACATTATTTTCCCTGTCTTCTGCACGCGCTGTTTGCAAGAAGAACTCGACACGTTTCACTGAAAATTTTGGAAATATATATATATATATATATGCTTGCAGATAATAGAATCTTGCTCTTGACGCCATAAATTTTTACCTGCCTCCACTAACTGTTTAGTGGACCTTTTCAGTTTGTAGGTATTAGGTTCGTATCGTCAGTAATATGTAAGCGATAGTGAGACCAACATTTTATCTAAATTTTTATGTACTCTAATGACAAGTTTCCAGAATGTGTAAAAAGTACCCACGGGCGAACACTCAGCTAATCATCCCAGATCACAACACAGAGTATTGTGGTAGGGTGTTTCTATAATTCCCAATACCTACAATGCTGCCCCTATTGCTATTACCATCTTCCATTAGGGCTCCCTCCATGTGGCTGGGAGTTAGCTTTATGTTCGCTTTACACACACACACGCATATAGCTGCATATATAGGCATGAAATATAAAAAAAATTTAATGGTTATATGAGTGTGTATGTGTGTGTAGATAGATAGATAGATATACACGTGTGTGTGTGTGTGTGTGTGTGTGTGTGTGTGTGTGAATGTAGTGTAACATTTAACCGTTATCTCAAAATTACAAAGGAGCTGACGATAAAATGGTCGCTATGCGTGCTGTAGTGGCTCTATTTACTCCAAAATATTTTGTGGTCACAATCGGCCTCCAATTTTTTTCCAATCCACTTCGTTGCACATTCATTATATTTAGGTCTGTAGCTGTCTCCCACAGCAGACGGCAAATCAATTAACTACAATAAGTATCATTGTTGTAGACACTTTTTGCCCCTTGTATTTGTACAAAAAGTCAATATGATCAACAAAATCCATAAGACGAAGGTCCCGGTGGGCTACAGTTCAGTAACTAAAACCACTAAGAAATAAAAGAATAAAAGAATATACATGTTTATAACAACACAGTGTATGGATATTTGTACAAGAGCTCTTAAAAGCCATCATTTCTGTGTAGCCCCACCATTCATGATAGGAGATTTTTTATGCAACATGCTCACTATATAGATTCTAAACATTTCTCATAATTTCGTAATTGCATGGAAATATCAAAAGAATCTCCCGTGTTTTTTATAACCCGGTAATCGAAAATTTAAAGGGATTTCTTTTTGTGAGTAGTGAGTTTAATATCAAGTGCAGTGATTAGTTCGACACAGCTTACTTTGTTAGAATTAAGGCCTTGATGAGAAGGCATTTATGTATGAAGGTTTAGAATTCCTTAATACGAATTTGTGTAAAATTGCTGTGTTATTTGCCGTTAATACTGCTCGACTATCCTATTAGGAACATACTATTGTTCTGTAATGAGAGAAAAATTGCATTTCTTGTTCTAAGTATTAATGCAAGGTGGAATATGCTTGTCATATATAGTTAACTCAGTATTAGTCAGATTGCTTAAACTGCAATTAGGGTTACACGCAAAATTGATGCTGTAATCTTTGAGTAATGTAGAATATCCATGGGACTAAGTACTGCATTCTGGTTTCTACATAGATTGCAGTGGGAAGTCTGCTCTTATCAGCAATCAAGAAACTGGAATGAAAGATTTTTGTAAACCTTTCCAAATGCATTTTCCTTTGAAAAAGTACAGTGCCGTTTAAAGATAATTATTATTCTCATGACAATGCTACCTCGTTCAAATTTACGCTTAAACGTCTGGTTAAGCGATAAATTCTAATAAGCATAAGATATTTTAAGTCAATGTTAACACGCTTCAAAGTATCTATCTCTAATTAATTTCTCCTCACCAAAAGGATAATTCTAGCACCAATAAGTAAAACGCATGGTTTAATAATTTGAAATATCTGAATAATTCTGATCTTATCACCTATATTTTGTATAACTGTATAGATCTTAAAGACATCCATATGTCTCGATTTATTTCCTGTGTACAGTTAGATCTTTATGCAAACAATTATCAACTGCTTTATATTTTTGCACTAATACAGATAATTTCAGATTTTTTCATATATAGTTTTATATGTGTATGTACTAAATGTACAGTTTTTTTACAAATAGCGGTCATTATTATATTTAAACATTTTTACTGCACATTTAGTTTATACTAAATTTTATGTTCCAAAATCTTTTATGGATATATAAGAAAAGACACAAAGCGGATGACGTTTCAGTTTCTATTAAATTGTATGGTGTGTGTGTGTGTGTGAGAGTGAGAGAGAGAGAGAGAGAGTGTGTGTGTGTGTGTGTTTATGTGTATGTGTGTTTGTATAGCGCACTGTGGGATCCAACCTAGAAGCTTGTGGTTGTAATGCTAACTTCGTAAGCACAGAGCCTAACCTGCACAGTATGTATACTGATAAAGATTGGTAATCTTCGTGTTCTTCAGGACTTAAACCGAACGGATATTCTATCGTGTAAAAATAATTCTGTCATTGACCTCAGTATATGGCAATTATATCCATATTTCTCTCTTTTATATACGCCTTTTCTTCATTACAACACGTTTTTCCTCTTTATTTTTCTTCATTTCATATCTCTATCCATCTCTCTAATATATTTCCTTTTTTCCCCACTTTCTGTCTTTACTTTCTCAGTGTCTCTTTCACTCAATCTCATTCCATTCGATTATCACAAACATCACTTTTAACTAAAGCGCTCAACGTAATGTCTCGATACAAATAACATTCAAATTTCTCTCAAATTGCACCTTTAAATTCTTACAAAAAAAAACAACAAAAAAAAAAAAAGACAGCGTAGATAACATAGTTCTGAATCTCCTTAAAATGTGTAAAACTATAAATGAACATATCTGCAGTAAATGACAACACAAAAAAAATTACTCTAAACTACGTTTTACTATTTATCATTTATTCATTCTCACCTGTATTCCGGTTACTCTTTATACTTGCCAATCCTCTCCCTTTCTTCCATTCATTCCACTTGTGTAATTAACTCTTTTTGACGCGAGAGGCTAAACATAGAGGGGACAAACAACGACAGACAAAGGGATTAAGTCGATTATATCGACCTCGGTGCTTAACTGGTACTTTTAAAATCGACCCCGAAAGGATGAAAGGCAAAGTCAACCTCGGCGGAATTTGAACTCGTGCTAACGATTCTGCCAGCTTACCGCCTTACGAATTAGAAGTATCGTTGTGCATTTCATAAAATGTTTTGCAAACTTTTTCCTTCTCTCTGTGCTCCGAATTCAAACTACGCAGAGCTCAACATTACCTTTCAACCTTTCTGGTGGAAAAAAAGTACTAGTTTTGGTTATTTGTTACAGTATGGTCGGGAGCTTTTGATCTTGTTATTGTCACCATCTTCGATTTAATAGTAACGAATGTTATTAATACTGGTGCCATGCTATTTCAGCCCTAGCCTTTTCCTCGGACAACATCGGTGGCTCGAAAACAGGAGGTTTGCAGATATATTTGTAACCGCTGGATTTCTATCAAAATATAAAATGTCATCAAAGCCTTAAAGAGGAAACTTCTTGATGCAAATCTAGCTCCTGTGACAGTCAAATGCTCCCAAATTGTCATCTTAAGAATCTATGCACGTCTGTCCCTTTCTTTTCATTTAACTCTTTCGCACATACACACAGCAGTCTGCTGCGTGAGCTAACAAGACGACCTTTTTGCCCTTGATTGACTTGCAAATAACGGCAGCCAAATTTCACTTTAAATAGCATCAACTGTCTAATAAAGGAAAGCAGTTGCTGGATAGTGTTGCCCTACTTATAGTCTCTAAATGAAAGAAGGGATAATGAAGATTGAAGTATGCATTCTAGTGTTGACTTCTGGTTTAACAAGCACAGCAAAAACTTCTGTTGTTTGTCTACACTTCACTTTATCCCTTTTTCTTGATTTTAACACCAACCTGTTTTATCCTTACGCTTCTTCGTTCTTTGAATGCAGAGACTCGGTTTATGTTTTCTCTATTAATGCATATTACCTGTCAACATTCTGGCAGTCATATATTTCGTT
>JAOPJW010003905.1:39836989-39848832 GCA_027122535.1 Octopus maya
GAACGTCTGTGTTTACAAACGAAAAACAAAAAAAAGAAGCATTCGGTACATAGGAGTTTGGATGTTTTATGAGAAACTAAAGCCTCTTACATCTTATTAGAAACCAATGTTTCTTATTTAGTTTCATGATGCCGATATATACACACACATACATATCTGCATATATATATATATATATATATATGAACACACATATGCATATATGTAAATAGTTACATAAATACACATCGTCAGCATCATCGTTTTATATCCGCTGTCCAGTGCTGGCATGGGTTGAACGGACGGTCAGGGTGACCATTCTAACTCGCGTTTTATTCGAGTACCAACCACTTCTGAGTACACTAGATACTTTTCGTTTTCGTGTCACTAGTACTCGAGAGATGTTATGTTTTCAACGAAACCTCACACTTTAAGAGTGTACTGGGTGTGCTTTTTTGTTTTGTTTTGGTTTGGTTTTTATGACACCGATACTTGAGAGATAGCCATCTACTCGCTTCATTTCTCTTTAGACTGTGCATTCAAGATCCAAGTCCCACCACTATATAGCATTGCACATAGCACTCAAGCATTATACGGTCTGTCCTTCAATTTGAAGGAGACGCGTTGTTTGCTCCATGAACTCTACCCAGTTCTTATTTTGACGATTATACTCTCAAAATACCTCCATTCTTACACTCTTGACTAGGTCTCCTCTGTAACATAAGCTGTCATTTATTCTAGAGAACCACCTGTACATTAGAAGAAATCTAATGTCCACTTCAAGCTTCCTTAGTGACCACCAGATCGTGGAGTGGAGAAATCTATCAAAAGCTTTCTCTAGGTCAACAAAAACCAGGTGTAGGGGCATCTTCCTAGCTGGATACTTCTATTACATTGTCTCACAAGGCTTGTATTTCTTCCTGGCACAACAACCAAACTGCATAATGTCTATGGTAACTCTTTCCCTAATCGATTGTGTTATAATCCTTTCTGCAAACGTCATACCTCTAGTTTCCTCTCTCTAATGCATTATCTTTGCCCTCATAACAGTTGACAATGATACTTACATCAGTCATTGACTATGACACCCTCCTATGCAACTTGGTTTACTATGTGAATGACTAGCTCATATGCCAACCTGCCCAGATAGTCTAAGTTATCTCAGCAGTGATTTATGATGGACCTGGATGCTTTTGTTTTTTTCATGCCACCAGCACTTAGGAGATTGCCAAATAACTTACAAGAAAAGAAAAGGAAAAGGATTCCACCACTGAGTGGAGTTGTATTTGAGAGAGAGGGAAGGTAGCTTTATGCCAGATGTTTAGAGGCTAAAGTATGATGGAGAAATAAGCAGAGGTGTCTTGCTATAGAGGAGATAAAGGTTGCTCCACATTATATAAAGGTGAGAGCATATAGAAAGAAGATAAAGATAGACAAACTGCCAGGTAAACTCTCAAGTTAGAAGAAGGTGAGTATGAAAGAATATAGACAGTGGACCAAAGAGGATGGTTAATTTCATAAGAGTGTGAGAGAAGAGTAACAAATGGTTAGAGATAGAGGTTGAGGTGATTGTAGTGAATTATGTACAAGGGTGGTGTGGCTGGTAGAAAATGTCAGTATGCAGGTGGGGTGAGAAAGATAGAAGTGGATCGAGAAAGAGGAGTGGCAAGTAGCAACCTGTATATAGATCAGAAAGTTGGGAGATGTACAGTGACAGATGGAAGTCAGAGGAACATGAGGGTAGCTATAGTGAGTGGAGCTACAACAGTGGTGAGGTCACTGATGGCAGCTATGAGAAGGTATTAAGAATGATGGCAGCTTTGAGAGGTGTTAAAAATGAGGTATGGCAGATCTCAGATGTATTTCAGAGGAAAGGGAGAGAAAACTGAAGGCACAGAAAGTGGGTGATCAATGAAAAATAGTGTTGGAAGGGATGGTAATGAGAATGAGAGTTGGATGTTAATAGGAAGTGGTTCTAGGGGAAGGAGGAGGTAACTGGAAGTGCAAAAGGCATGGGATGAAATTTGTGCTGATTCTGCTCTCAAGTAATTGCAGCATCTGAGTAGCACTATATTAGAAGAGTAAGATGGATGTTAAGAGGATGAGATGAAGGGAATGTTTGATGTACAGATTGGGTGAAGGGCAGAGCCCAGCATACACAGGCATAAACAAAATCCTTATGGGACCTCACTTTCACTGGCATATATCTTCTCCATGAAGCTCAACATTTTGAGATCAGCCTTCATTACTTTAGCATTTAAACCGGCCATATCCGGCCAAAAGTATTCTGCTTGTTTTATGTTCAAACTGGCCAGATCTGATCTCTCACACCAGCCCTACAATATCGTTTTTAAAATTAACAGCTACCTCATCAAAATCTCATAGCTACGAGTTAATGCATGATTAGTTCACAACAATGTGGATAAAAAAAGCATTAATTTTGGCAGAATAATGCGAACACTAAAGGGTTAAAATGTTTCCATCTCAGAGTTTATAGTTTGCTTACCATCAATTGTGTGTTTATTTTTAGTCTGTTTTTTCAGATTTGATTTTTTTCTTCTAATTTATCCATCTATTATTTTTTTCAGATTAAATCTACTAGTTGTTGGTTCAGCTGTTGGAAATGTCTATTTGTTTGCTTATGGTATATTTCCATGTGGATCTATAATCTTAATGCATCCTAGCATTCAGAACAAGGTATTGTCTTCCATTTAAAAAATTGTATTTGCATGTTGTATAGTTCATTCTGCTTAATTGTATAATTTCAATGATTGAAGTTATGCAATTAACTGAATTCATATAGTAGGCAATAAATTTATAAGATTTCAGTGTATTATCAGTAGTAAGATACTATCAATGTATTATCAGTAGCAAGGTATTGTGGCTATGTTACATAAGTATGGATTCTTCTTCATCATCATCATCACCATCTTTTACTGTCTGTTTTCCATGCTGGCACGGGTTGGACTATTTGACCAAAGCTGGCCAGCTGGAGGACTGCACCAGGTTCAAGTCTGATTTGGCTTGATTCCTATGGCTAGATGTCCTTCCTAATTCCAACCACTTTACAGTGTGTGTGGTACGTGCTTTTAATGTTGCACCATCATGTGCACTTTTATGTGGTACTGGTACAAATACTTTTAATACACCACCAGCACAGGACTCTTGCTGGCCAATCCCTTTCACCAAGGGATGCAGCCTTAATACTTCTGTGGAGGATGGGTTTTCTTGAGTACAACAAGGTACCAGGTATCTTGGTCCTTTGTCTGATGAAATTGGAAGATAAGAATAAAATGCATATAAAGAGACAAAGACAATGGTTATTAGTAAGATGGAATAAAAGGAAGCAAGTATAAAGGTAGATGGGCAGAAGGTTGAACAAGCGAAAAATGCTTCAAGTATTTAGGACAAATAAGCTGGAAGTCCAAAGACACCTATTGTTGAGAGTTGAGTCCAAAAAGCAATAAAATTTTGGACATATGATGTGCCACTAATCATTACCTAAGACTATCCTGAAGGAAGTGTGGAGAGCAAGAGGCTGTCAAAGGTATTTGTGGGCTGATGACATAAAAAGATGGACCGGAAACAAGACCCTGACTGATTGCATGCATACAGCTTAACATAGAAGGAACTGGAGAGTCTTAGCAAACTGAACCCTGGGTACAGGGAGTGCACCTGGTTGATGGCTGATGAATTTACTTATGTTCATCTTATTCAGGTTATTATTTTCATTGACATGTATCACATGACACTTGTTTGACTTATTTCCCCTTTGATTTTTCAATTCCCTTTGATATTCTTTAGTTATCCAAACTGAACCAGATTCATACATAGCAGCAATGACTTTCACACACTTTAAATCACACTTTTCAAGGTGCCATACAGTGAGACTGAACCCTAGACCATAGGGTGACGGAGCAAGCTTCTTAACTACACAGTCATACCCGCACCTTATCACACTTTCCATTTGTTAGGAAGGTGAAGGAGAGAGGGAGGAATAGATTGTATGGTCATAGATACAGAATGCCCAAAAAAGGTCAGCATGGTCATGGCTGAAATATCTTCGATATTCCAGCCACAGCAAATCTGACTTTCTTTTTGTGGTTAACATTCCTCTTGAACAGTTGTGTACTGACAATTGTCTAGGGAAGGAATTGCAGGGGTTTGATGCTCTGGGGAGAAAGGATTAGAGATACTTGGTGGGGTGGTGATAAGAAGAGGCAAAGAGACAAGTGAGTGGAGGTGGTATGTGTTCATCCAACTCCACGGAGCAGAGGCCTTATGTATTTGCAGTAAAAAAAGGCAGGGAGAATAGACAACAGTTTGCATGTGTTGGTGAGTGATTTTATAAAAATCAGTCAACTGGTCTTTGTTTGTGGATGCAGTTGAGAATGTCTGTTTTTGTGTAACAGCATCATCATTTTGCATGTGGGAGCAGTAGTATTCTGTTGTGTGTATCTCCCTTGGGTTTTTTTTTTGTAGAGGGTTAGTAGATATCAGGGGCTGAAGTAGTTTCTGGCTTTGAAGAGGAAGCCAATCTTTGTGATGCAATCTTTATTTTGTTCAGGATATCATTCACTTGAAGAGATGTGGTGATAGTAGGATATGGCATTTATAGTGATCTTAAGGGTTTTAACTCCATGTTTGTGTTGGTGCCACGTAAAACACACCCGTGCCAGTGGCATGTAAAAAGCATCCAGCTCACTCTGTAAAGTGGTCGGCATAGGAAGGGTATCCAGCTGTAGAAAGCATGCCAAAACAGACGAGTGAAGCCTGGAAAAACTATCCAATCCATGTCAGCATGGAAAATGGACATTAGATGATGATGATGTTTGTGTCAAGTCTAGTGGTTCAGTAATGAATTTAAGTTGTTTTACTTTGTGTTTATTTTCCTTTTACAGAGAAGTCAAGTGAACTCTGCTATGATATCTCAAGATCTGTATACACTCTGGTTAATTCTAGAAGTTACTGAAGATGATTCTGGTGACTGTGGTTATTACTTAGCCTCAGTAAGTACAATAAAGTGAATCTAAAACAGCAAGCAAGTGTGAGTGAAATAAGGAAATAGTTGAGTGTTAGTCATCAGTGGTCAACAAATAACAGTTCGAATATGTAGCTGGGAGTAAATAAAATACAACTTGGCTAAAAAAATTTTTTTTAAATGAAATGTATCCCCTCCTCTACTGATTGACAGCTGGTGTTGACGTGTTTAAGTCCCCATAACTTAGTGGTTTGGCAAAAGAGACTAATAGAATAAGTGCCAGGTTTAAAAAGGAAATAAGTACTGGGGTCGATTAATTCAATAAAACTCCCTCAAGGCAGTACCACAACATGGCCAATATTACAAGGATGCTGAAGAATATACTTAGATGGGTAATCAGAAATGATGAAAAATAGAGCCTGTTGATTTAGAAGCATTTTCATATATTCTAATTTATTAAAAAAATCTAGAATTAAAACCACTGATAATAATCATGGCCTGTTGTGGAGAAGGTTTTGCTATCATTTCTTGCTTGCTGTTGTAGAAATTGCATCATTGACATGAATGAAGGATACTGTTTCATAACTTAATCCTTATGCAAGACTTGCTCTTCCTTTTCTTAAAAAAAGTTTTTTATTTTTAATTGCAATTTAATTAAAATTTTTTTCAGATGGACACTACACTTCTGGCTAGCAGACATCAAGAACTTCGATTACTTGCACTGAAATATGCAGAACTATCTTCTCTTTTAGAAGTAAGTACATTTCTTAGCAGTGAACTTGCCATATATTGGGTTATCCCATAAATAATGCGTTTTTTTGATACTTCTTTTATTTTTCAAAATTCTTATTCATTGGACAATGAGCTTTGCTTGCGAAGACCTATTGAGGCAAGTGTAAACAAGCCATGGTGTGGCTGGTGACAGTACCACGTGATTGGCACTCGTGCCAGTAGAATGTTTAAAGCACATCCGAGTGTAATTGTTGCCAAGGCCACAGATTGGTAACCGTGTTGTTACCATCATCAACTCATTTAAATGATAGCAAAGGAATGTCATTATCGTTTTATCATCATTTTAACCTCTACTTTTCCATGTTTACATGGCTTAGGCCAGATTTGTTCATGCAGATTTTCTATGGGTAGATGCTCTTCCTGTTGCCAATCCCCTGCCTGTTTCCAAACAAGTTAATATTTTGCCCAAACCCAAGCATTTTTTTTACAGAAGATTGCAAACAAATGACACCATTTATAAGACGGTGACATTTGTTGGCAATTAGGATATGATGTAAAGACAAGTAGGTTCTAGAAGCATAATATTTATGCACACAACTGGGCCCCTCTGTGAAGTCGTTGGTGCTCAGAAAGGCATCCAGCTGTAGAAATCATGTCAAAACTGAGACACTGGAGCAAGACAAGATCTTTCAACCCATTGGATCCTCTCAAACCTTCCAACTCATGCCACAATGAGAGGCAAACTTGATATATATATGATGGGCTTCAGTTTTTGTCTCCCAGTTTCACTCACTATATTTTGGTTGGCCACTTGCCCTAAGTACTATATAGTAGGACTGAACCTGAAACCACACGATTCCAAAGCAATGTTAAGTAATGATGATCTTCCTTTCAGAAACAAGTGTAAAAAAATCTTAAATGTTTTTGATTACTCTGAAAAAATGAAACACTATCTTTTATCAATGCTGTTTGGTAACTTTTCCAGTACTTGAACTCCACAATTCAGCAGATGACAGAAGCATGGGAAGATATTCTTATGGAAATGGATGACAAGTTGCTAAAGTTTGCTGAAGAGAAAAAGGTTAGGAACTGGTGTAATCTTAGTTATTATCTTTAGACTTCTTATATGAACACCTCTTTTATAGCTACTAAATTAATATTGAATGCATAAGCATTTACTGAGTTGTAGAAGAACGCTGAGGATTGAACAAAAATCCAATATCGTCTGGTGATTTAATTTCCTCTTTACATATAAGTCATTTCTATATTCTTTGTTGACAGTTGCTCCAGTTGTTCTATTACACTGTGTAACAGGATTTTTGTCCTTGAGTTGCAACCATTATTTCCTATTTGCTTATTCCTGAGAAGTATGAAAAATGGCTAATATTTCCTTCAAACTTTGCTTTTGTTGTGATATTTATTCAAACCCTAAAGAATCCCTCTCAACACATGGCTATAATGCTCCCTCACTACTGCTCATGATCAGAGATGCACATATTATCAGCCACTAAGGGATATGCTCAAGTTGTTAAAGTCAAGCAACTGACAAGCAAATCTGTGGTATTGAGCAGAATATTTGCTATAACAATATTTCTGCCTCAGCAACTCAGTGCTGAATCTGTCTGAAATGTAATGGAAAATAGGTCAGTTTCAAAAAAAACTTTGATGTTCAGGTCACAAAAGCAAAGTTTGAAGGGAATAATAGTAATTTCCTTTGATTTCTAGATAGAAGCAAATAGTAAATAACACTTAATGGTCAAAGACAAAATAAGAAATAAAAATTTTGTTACACAGTGTTATTGATATATTTCTATATTATCTCTTGCAGTTTTAGCGTCTTAACATTTAAAATGTTTGATTTACAGCAATGTGGTAGTTCCCGACCTGCAGTCTCTGTATCTACAGATCTTCTTGAAATGTTGCTCATGGGCAGAGCAAGGTGAGTTACATTTACTAAACTGCTTTTTGTTGCTGTCCTATTTACTCTGATGGTGTCTTTTGACTCCTTTCTGTGCCTCAAGTGTTTTTGATTAAGAAAATAATCTTTCTATGTTGCAGCACTGAACTTCGTCTATTTCTTCTACATGAACTGACAGAAAAGGTAAATGAATGTATTTTTTTACAATGGTAAATCTATTGACAAAATATCAAAATAGAAATATTTTCTGTTAATTTCATCATTGTAGTTGTTGTTGTTATCATTATCATTTTAATGCCAACTTTTCCATGCTTGTGTAGGTCAGACAGAAATAATTGAAACAGGTTTTCTACAGTCAGTTACTCTTCTTGTAACCAACCCTCACTTGTTTTCAATCAAAGAAATATTTCCCCATGACTGGATGTTTTCATAGAAGATTGGAAATGACACTGCTTGTACGATGGTACACTCATTTACATCTGTCACACAATGTCAAGATTAGATGGCATGAACATAAACACACATGCAAGCATACAAGTGCACATACACACATGCACATGCATGCACCCTTCCCTCAAGTATGTACAAATATTACATACATATATACATATGTATGATGGGTTTCTTTCAGTTTCTGTCTACCAAATCCACTCTCAAGGTTTTGGTTAACTTGGGGCTTTAGTAGAAAACACTTGCCCAAGGTATCATGTTGTGAGACTGAACCTTAAACCACAAATTTAAGAAGTAAAATTCTTAACCACACTACTATGCCCTGGCAATATAACTTCTGAAGATTGAAATTACATTAGTAGTTACCTTTTCTAAAACAATTTATCATTTTCTTTATTCTCCCTTTTTTTTAAATATTTTTCTTATAACAGCATGGGAAGAATAATTTTTGGGAAAATATATATTTGCATTTATGTTAAGGTACTTTTACTCCTGTATTCTCTCTCCATACATCTAGCCATTTGGTTGTAAAGTAGGAGTTGTACATGATGTCAACCCAGTGGACTGAAGCAAGCAAAATTATGTACCTTTCCTGTGAGGGCATAATATAGTGGTAGGATCTTTATAGTCATTATAAGTAGGAATTGTATGAAAAAAATTGTTAAAATATTTTGTATATTGTAGAAGTATAACTAATTTATTGTGCATAAATTTTAATGATAAAATCTTATATTGGACCCTGGTTGAGAACCACTGGGATAGATGATTATTTGAAACTCAGACTTATTTTATAAAAATATTTTATCATTAATTGATTCTTTATATATTATATTTTTGACATATTGATGATTTTTCAGGGTCTCAAAAAGCTTGGTCTTTCTATTGAGTCATCTTATCTAAGTATACAAAAACTGGTAGTCCGTCTTCAAAAGTAAGTTCTTTTTGGATTATTAATTCTGATATATTTACTGCTGCTTGTTTTCGTCTGTTTTCATTTTATTAAGCAGTACATCTTTTATTTTTTTCTTCTCCTTTCATACTCTTGCAAATTTACTTACCCATTTACCCTGTCCAATCCTCTCTATCACTTTCCTTATATTCACTTTCCTGTTTCTTGAGGGTATGCCCTGGCACATCTTCATAATTTTCTCTCTTTTCCAACTACATTAGCTATGTATCTCCTCTAAAGCAAGACACATGAAGATGTTCTTTTATCATACTTTAGCCTTCCTTCATCTGGCTTACCCCCCACTCAATACTACACTACTCTCAATTGTAGGTCTTATCTTGTGAGTTACTTGGTCACCTCACAAGTGCCAGTCCCAAATAAAAAAAAAAAAAACAGTACACACTGTAAAGTGGTTGGCACTAGGAAGGGTATCAAGCCATAGAAATCATGCCAAAACAGACATTGGGGCTTCATGCAGTCCTCTTGCTTACTGGCTCTTGTTGAACTTCCAGCCATTGCCAGCATGGAAAACAGACAGTGAATGATGATGATCCTCATATTGTTATCATCTCTTATATTCTAAATGTTTATTAGATTGCTTCTTATCCATGATTGTCTATGTATATTACAGTTTATAGAATAGTTACACAACAGTTAATTACATTAGTAAAGCTGTAACATTGCAAATAATACGAAAAACTTCTCTTTGTTAGGTTTACATTTTTCTGAACATAATCCTTTTACTGTGAAATTAAATTTCATGGTTATTCTAGTAATGATTTTAAATATTTACAAATCACATTGCTTCAATAAACTTAATATAATTTGACATAACAGAAAATAGTTTCCTGCATGACATTTCTCAACAAAAGATAGATTAGTATATAAACTGCTTACCATAGTTAAATGTTAAGCTCCATTGTGATATTGTTTCTTTTTATAAAATAGCTGACAAACGTATTTATTTTCTCCTGATTTTAGTGTTGGAGTATCAATAATGAATCATCTCAGAGATCTATATGGTATGTCAATGTGGTACGACAGATTTGGTGTTGTAGGTTTAACTAGTAAGAGTTTACATGAAGCAGTTATGGCTTCTTGTACTTTTGTGATGAAGTCTAGTGAACTGCACCAGTAAGTTGTTTTTTTATTATTTTGTTTGTATCATTATATCGTTCTTTAAATATTGTCTCCAAAAAATATATTGAATATTTATGAAAGGTGACATGTGTGTGTGTCATTTACTTGTTTCACTCATTAGACTGCAGCCATGCTGGGGCACTGCTTTGAAGAATTTTTAGTTGAATGTACTTATTATTTTTTTGTAAAGACTGGTACTTATTCTATTGGTCTTGTTTGCCAAACTGCTCCAGGCTATAGTAGAAGACACTTGCCCAAGGTGTCATGCAGTGGAACCCAGAGTCATGTGGTTGAGAAACTGCAAGGCTGCACCAGACTCCAGTCTGATTTTGGCATGGTTTTCTATGGCTGGATGCCCTTCCTAATGCCAACCACTTTTAGAGTGTGATGGATGCTTTTATGTGCCACCAGCACAACACCAGTAGCTGCTACATCTGTGAGTTTGCATGGCTTGATGGGTCTTCTTCTCAAGCATGACATAATGCCAAGGGTCTCAGTCATTGCTTCCATCAGGCCTAACACTCACAAGGAACTCAGCCACTTTGGCTCACTGAGGCCCAACGCTCGAAAGGAACTCAGTCACTTTGCTTCCATGACACCCAATGCTCGAAAGGTGCTCTTTTTTTTTTCTATCTTTGCAGCCCCTTACACTACAGTGGCCTCAAGCCTTGTATGAGATAAAGTCATATACAAAAGAAAACAAAAACAAAAACAAAAAAACCCCCTTCAAAACGCCATTACTTCTGTTTTCATTGCTAAATTACAATCTATTCAGTGTTTTTCTTTTGTTTGTTTTAGAGTAATTGACCGAAGTATCAAAAGTTTAAAAGCCTTTTTCCGATGGTTGTATGTTGGTAAGTTCAGAGTTTTAATTCAACTCTTATCTAATATTAGGAATAAGTGTTTTGATTTTCTATATATGTTCTTAATTCTGTTTACAATGAAGCAGAAGGAAAACTGCTTAATGAATTAATAAACAAGAAAACAGGGTTGAGGAAAAAACAAAACAAAATTTAAGCAAACTTGCTTTCACTCAGGTTAACAAGTTAATCCTTTCATTACCAGTGAGAACACCGAAAAAGGCCTAAGTGCAGCTGGTGTCCATGCTGACCAGTGGTGGCATGAATTTTTGTCTCCCTCTAACATTGTTCTTTTAACATAGCATATCCGTAAGAAATGTTCTCTCAGAACAAGTATTTATTTCTTTATTGCCTATAGGGGGCTAAACATAGAGGGGACAAACAAGGACAGACAAAGGGATTAAGTCGATTACACTGATCCCAGTGCGTAACCAGTGCTTATTTAATTGATCCTGAAAGGATGAAAGGCAAAGTCGACGGTGAAATTTGAACTCAGAACGTAACGACAGACGAAATACCGCTAAGCATTTCACCCGGCGTGCTAACAATTCTGCCAGCTCACTGCCTCAGGACAAATATTGCAGTAACTGGCCTATTGACAGTGTGTATGAATTGGCGTTTTAAAAAAAATAATATTTGAATTGACTAAACAGAATAGGAGGAGATATATGGGCTGGAGAGTTGCTAAAGAAGTGATGAAAGATTTCCTGACAAAGGACATAAAATAATAAATCTGAAGTGGAGAATGAATATATAGTCATCATCATCATCGTTTAACGTCCGCTTTCCATGCTAGCATGGGTTGGATGATTTGACTGAGGACTGGTGAACCAG
>JAOPJW010003905.1:40047288-40057749 GCA_027122535.1 Octopus maya
GAAACAGGTGAGGGTTCGTAACAGGAAGGGCATCCAGCCATAGAATATCTGCCTCAGCAAATTCCATCTGGCCCATGCAAGCATTGAATATGGGCATCGACCCTTCAGCATTTAAACCAGCCATATCCAGCCTAAATATGCTATCAGTTTTATGTTCTAACCAGCCAGATCCAGCCTCTCACACATAACCTTCAATGCTATTCTAAAAATATACAATCACATCAAAATTACAAAGCTGTGGGATAATGCATGATTAATTAAATACAATGTGAATGAAAGCGCATTACATGTAACACAATAATCTGAATGCTAGAGGGTTAAGTGATGATGATGAAAAAGAAGTTTTAGTCAATTCCTTACCTGTAATTGTTATTAATTCTTTTTCTTTTTTTTTTTCTTTTGCAAGAGAACATTAACCATATGCTTATTTTCTTTTTCTTTTCATAGATGCATCCTTAAACGAGACCATCATTGTCTATTTATTGGAACATGCATTGGCCATAGTAATTTCCGTTATTTCATTTTACTATTGTTCTATGTAACCATCGGCTCTTTTTATGCAAGCCTGATGTTTGTCCGCTACACACTGACTGAGTTTGGTAGACTTTCTTTCACTTACCTCTTCAGTATAATTGTACCAATTTTAGCATGGCTCTTTGGAGTTTTATACTCTTCTCACTTGCTAGCTTGTTTTCTCACAGGTCTTTCATCACTGATTTTTGTTGCTGTGCTAAGCTGTTTGCTTTATCATATCAGAAATATTTATAATGGACAGACTACTTATGAACGTCGTTCAAAAAAACATGATTATAATCTTGGATGGAAAAGGAATTTCTTAGATGCCTTAGGTAAAAATTACCACATATCCTGGATATGTCCTTTGATTAATTCTCCCTTACCTGGTGATGGCATCAATTTTACCACTCGGGATACCTGTGAAACAGCTAAATCTCTTTAAAATCACATTTCAAAAAGTACTCAGTTACTATAAAATTGCATTTTAGATACTAATAAAAATATATAATTGGAGCAAAACACATTTTGGTTTGGTCCTCTGCTGGAAATTAAGTAGATTGACAGGAATCCAGAACCAATATATTTTGACTGATCATAATTGTTTTTTTACAATAATTTGTATTTTACTTTACTGATTGTGTGCCTTTTATTACTATTTCACAAGAAGCAAGGTTTGAGTCATACTAGATTTTCTTTCCCATTTAGAATAATGATTTCCAATACTTTCAGGTTCTCGAAATTGATTATAATTAAGGTTTTTATTTTGAAGTTGGTCACCTGACTTTAAAATATAGACCTTAATAATAATCAATACTTGAATAAAAAAAAAATTAAGAAACTAAGTGTCTTTTACTACGATTAATAAATTATGGATTGTGTTGCAACCCAAAATTGGACTGTTGCCTTGGATTCTGAGGGTTATATTTCTTGATAACATTCCCTAAAGATAAATTTGAAATAGTTGTCGTGCTTACTGTTTTATATAATATAGAGGTGTATTTTTTTTATTTCACCAGCTTCATAATATAAACTAAGTATATTTCACATTTTCATCTGAATAGGGCTCCAACCATTTATTTTATTTTTAAACCTTTTGATACTAAACTACCTGAGACAGCCTTTGGTTCTTTGATAAAGACTTTGCTTTAAAATCATCTAAATTTAAACCTTGCATCAAAGTTTCATGTTAATTTATGATCCAAACTTCAGCTTAACAATTACAGTTATTTTACCGACTTCTTTCTTTATTTTCAAAATTAATTGAAATGTAAACAATGTTCAATGAAAATAGAGAAACAAAATATGTCAAAGCTGGAATGCATTATGTAACATAAATGTTTAGGTCTTAAGGTATATGACCTGGAAGTTTCATTGATTCAGTAACTCTGTTTCAGTTAACAAGATAAGTGAACTAAGCAGTATATAAAGAAGCTTGGTGTGCCCTAGTGAAATCAGTCTTGTCTTTCATTGTACATAATAGTTAACACAAATGAAGACTTCCTCTTCATTTCTCTGTTGTAAGCTGAGTAGCATAGTAAATTGTTCTTTCAAGAAGAATGTCTGCAAAAAGGCCTACGTATTTTATGACTCATAATCATATCTTAAATTTATATCATCAATGTGACTATTAACTAAATCATTATTGAAATCATGTATTTATTTATATCTAGAACATGAAAAACAAAAATTATATTTAACTTCAGTATTTTTTGCCACCAGTGTTCAGCTTTTGGTATTAATATTTTTTAGAAAAATAAAATAGAAAAAATGTAAAAAACAATCTCATTTTCCCATTTATTTATGTAATAATTTCTACTGTCATTTATTTATGTAATGTTTTAAATTCAGTGGAATTTTGGACAATAAATTATTATTATTTAACTGTGGGTCAACTCTAATCAAAAGGCATATCAACCATAATCAGTTACTATGTATATAATATCACATTGTTTAGTGTGTTCATTTCTAAGACAGAAGGATGTAATTTGAGATCTGGCTGCCATTTCCACAATGTCACGCAACTACATAGAGGCTCCTTTGTTTGGCTTGGAAAATATTTTATTGACGTAAAAATAAGAAATCTATCTACTTTTGTACTTGAATTAACATTCACCTTGTAAGTTAAGCCAGCATCTATTGGAAATCTCAACATAAAACAACTGCAATTAAATAGTGAAGTTAAACCCAGGTTCAGTACATAATGACATCATTAAAGAACATTATTTTGATAAATATTCGGTTGAAAAGCTCACTCTTGATGAACTGCAATTATGTCTTCAGTTATTCATCATAGTTTTAAATGGCAATTAAATGAAAGCTTCTGGAAGATGTTGCCAGTATTCCATTACAATTCTCACACTAAATGTACTTAGCAATTGCACTTGGTTGAAGAATTAACTTTGCAATTTTCTTCTTAAACAACCATCATATCATATTACATATATATATATATACACACACACACACACATAAACCATGTGTAAAAGATACCCACTTGGTAAAGAACCAGTTTCAAATCTGTAAGAAAGAATTCAATGTAGTAGTGCATGGAATACAAAGATATGTATGCAGTGTTATCTGCCTCTTGAACACTAGGCTGAGCATTCACTTCAGAAACAGTACAAGCCATGTATATGCATCACTCAATCTTGGTGGGAAAAGAATATCCAGATAAATAAACTTCTCTCATCTCCTACTCTATGACATTAACTGCTGATATTGTGTATAATGTGGAATTACCCTATAAAGACCTCAGTATTGGTCACATTGGCTAACAAGCTAAGCCTTTAGCATTTAAACTGTCCAGATCTGGCCTTTCACATCCACCCTATAATGTCATTCCAAAATTAAGCAATCACATCACTGAAATCCCAAAGGTATGAGATAATGTATGACTAATTCAAAACAATGTGTAAGCTTAAGAGTTAAATTACGATGATCATTCATAAAGTGGTCCACTATGAGACGGAAATTAATTCTTATGTTTGTGTGTATTATAAGTAGGCCTCCTTATAGATGTGGGATGCTATTAGAATTTTAAACTTGTTCTAAAAATGAAACTGGCTTAACTCTTTCAAGTTGGTAAAATGACAAAACCTGTCAGAAGCCATTTGCTATGGAAGTGGTTGTATTGAAAGTTTAATTGATATCAGATAAGAGAGGAAAACATTTGAAGGGTGGTTGCCTCTTTGAAACTTTGTTTGTCTCTGTTAAAGTGCATGTTTGGTGCTGTAATGTAATACAAGTATTGAATAAAGATCTGCAGAGATCCAATGATCACTGAATAATTTTCCAAAAATCAGGGTTTTTATAACTGCTCATATCCAAATTCTAAGAACCGTATTTCGTGAAAAATTTCTTTGATGAAAGTTTAGAATTCATATATGGGTAGTAATTTTAACCAACAATTATGCTTGTTCGGGCAAATGACCACTATGTCATACTGCCACATTTTATGACTTGCAACATTGGATTCTTGATATGTAGTTTTCAGTATAAGACTAGTTGGGTTAAACAAAAATTACATACAAATTAATGACTTAAGAAAATCCTATAACACAACCTCAGTCCTGATAGAACAAACCTCTAATTAAAGGCAGTCCGGCCATGACCATCTAGTCCTTTTGTATCTGTTGGACTTCATTTTTCAAATGGTCATTCTTATTTTAAGATGAAAGTGTGATTTAATGGAATTTGGACAACAGTAAAGATCCCAAGTTGGATCCTGCTTAACAGGTGTCACAGTTCCATGTTGATAGGTATGAAGATGATGGAGTGGAACATAAGTGCATGTGGTTAGATATAATAGCAAGTGAGCTACTAATGTACTGAAAGGAGAAGAGTGTGGAAGAAATAACAACTTCAGGGAACATCTTATTTTAGAATAGAGGTTTGGGAAGACTGTTCACACATATTAAAACGTGATAAGATGCTTCCAATTTCAGCACTTAGTGATGAATAGGTAGTGTTTGACCATATTCCTATCAGACAGATTTGAAAACTATTGCTGAGAATATAGCTTAACTTTTTTTGAGACTTCTCATTGATGAATAATGTAAAAGTAATCCTTAGTGGATTTGGTACACCAAACAATAATAGGTGTCATTGTGGAAAGAAGATTCTTGATTGCAAAACAACTTATTGCTTATGATCATATTTAATAATTTTTTGTGATAGAAAATAATTCACCAAGAATTGCCTTTAACATTATTTTCAATATATGGGTTAGGTTGGACAAATCATACCTACAAATTCATTCTCACTCAACAGTACAGAACTATATATATATATATATACACACACACACACGCAAAAAAAAAAAAAAAAAAAAAAAAAAAAAAAAAAAAAAAAAATCAGTGACTCTCTTAAACCTCAATCAAATCCACATCAGTTGTTTTCCGATGATGCATTTCACTAAAATCTCACATCATCTTAAAATGAACTTTTTTTTTAATTTTAAAGGAAAAAAGACATGGATAAAGAGACAAAGTACAGAAAATCCCAGTAAGGCAATGTTTATTGTGGCTACTACATGACTACAATGAAGGGAAGGGAACTATGGCCCAACAAAACTGCAGGGAGGCTTTTATTTTTTGGTTTGTTTGGTAATTTTTTTTTTAATATTTTTTTCTTAAGTTTATAAGAATACTTGATTGATAATTCTGCTGAGAATGTTTAAAGTGAGTAGTAGAGGTCCAAATACTTGGATTCAATAAACTGACAAGAGATGACAATGGAAACAAAGTTGTCATCAAGCGAAAGTAGTCACTTCAACTGATGACAAAATACAGTGCAGTGGTTCAAACAACTTATACTGGGACAAAGAGAAAAAAAAAACATCAATAACAAAAAGTAATAAACATAGTTGATCAATAAATTAAAAACCCTTACTTTGAAACACTTTTAAAAAATCACGAGAAAGATGGGTGGTGGGGCAATGGGGAATTTTAGAGACAGTAAAAGGTTCTGTACTGCCTATCAATAAAATCAGGTATGGTTTTTTAATACTAATAATAAGCATTTGGGAATGAAAGAGAGAGATTTAAGTTGACATACTTAGGGAATAATAAACTGACAATAAATTTATGGTGGTTGGTTCAGTAAGGGTTAAAAAAAAAAAATAATTAAAATAAAAGCAGATGTACCATAATGGGCAAAAGTATATAAGCAACCATACACTTAAAAGGAAAAGGCTTAACCTTTTTCTTGGTCCAAACAACAGCTGCAATTTATCTTACAAGGGACAAGAAAAAGCCCAATAAATTATATTGCAGTCATTGACAAGCAGTTAATGAATAAAGTCGTAAATTGTAAAATAATAAAATGTCCAAATAAAATAAACAAAGGTAATAAATATCTACTATTATCCTATTTCCACCCTGACATCACTTAGGATATTACTTCAATTGATTGTCATAATCAGACAGGGGATGAAGGAAAGCTTAACAAAATCTAAATGTGACAATGAACAGAATTAAGCCAGCCATTTTAGGGTGTCAGCATCAGATAGTTCCAACAAGATAAGCCTTTAAAAGAAAGCAAAAAAAATAAATAAATAAATAAATAAAGTAAAAATATTTCAGTAAAAGAAATGGGTGTTACTCCAAAGATTCAGAACACACTAAGATTAACTTTTCACTTCTAAGTTAATTATATTCGCTCCAAAAATCACCCAAAATTGCTTGTGATTAAAAATTTGAAGGTAGTTGAGTGAGACTCTCATTCACAACCAAATAGTTTGATCTGTGGAACAACACACTACAGCAACATAACAGATTTGGCAGTATGTAAAATTCTGAAACAGCCTTTCTAGTTCTTGACTTTGCAACAGTGAATGCACTTTCTTACATACAAACAAGATCAATCTGTGGAAAGTTACATGTCAGAAACTAAAGGATTGCTATCAATAAACTGTTTATAAAGCAATAGTTAAAGCTTAAGACTTGACCTTGATGAAACAAGTTTCTTTTAACCTAGCCTTCCCATCTTAGTTCTTTTTGTCAATAATTGAAAAGAGAGAGAGAGAGTGTGTTTGTGTGTGTAAAGCTATAATGTACTTTTCAGCCACAATACGTACATATTTTTAAAAACGAAAATGACTGAAAACAAATATCCAAAGTGAGGCACTGTGAAATAAAGTTTCTGCAATTGATTTATTGTATAGTCAGATCATTTCTGGCCACCATCCAATAACACAATGGTGTTTGTGTTTCTCAAAGCAAAAAACTGAACATACTTCGGATTGACAACTTTACAACCGATAAAACCATAAGTCTTATGAAGGTAATTTAGAATACATTTAATTCACAATATCATGATTTTCTGCAGAAGAGCAATTAACAAACCTTAAAAACCTTATAAGAAGGCTTGGTTTATTTAGGTTTTTTAGTACAACTAAACCAATGTATAAACACTACTTTAATAACAAGAAAGCATCATGATGTAAATAGAATTTTCATTAAGAATAACTGGTACAGAAGCACTGCTATGTCAAAGAATTGAACAGAAAACTAACTTCTAAAAAGATACTTTAAGATATATTATTAAGAGAAGGCTAACATTTCAATGAAAACAATCATTTTTGAAATTTTCCTCCCCAGCTTATTAAGACAAAGAGGTGAAACCATTTTTCTCCTTACTGCTAAATAGACTTAGAGAGATGGCAGTAAGTTAATAACACTAGTTTTAAGCAATAGAGAAAGGGCAATCACATTACGCCAAAAGCACAAAGAACAAGAACTCTGAAAGAGCACCGGGTTTTGGAAGAAAGATATTATTAATAGGAAAAAACAGTGAAGAATTGAAAGAAAATTTCGTTTTTTTTTTTTTAATGACGAGTTTAAAAAAATACAATGAAAGTTTTATTATATATTTCTTTCTTGAAATCTATTTTTTTTTTTGTTTGTTTTTAAATTTATTTTCTATTGCCCAATGAATATACCTCTTTGTAATCAATCAAGGTTTGAAGCCTTTCATTTATTATGCAGTACCACAGATCATACAATAAGCCAATGTTTAGGCCACTCTGAAAATGCCTGTTATGGCATGAGATTTAAGAAAAAACTCAGGCATCAAAAAAAAAATTTTTAATAAAATTAAAAATGAAATACAGCAATCAGAAATGAGAATATCTCAAGTTTTCTTAGACAACAGCTGCATCATTTCAAATGGTTATACTGTCTTTTTGCTTCAAATGATAATGATGAATTAATGGCATCACAGATATAAAGTTGTCATTGTGAAAACTTTTCAACAAAAGCAATGTTGGAGCAAAAGATGTAACTCTTGCACATACTCACCTCTTGCCAAAAGAATAAATAAAATAAATAAAAACACTGATAAGATATTCTAATATAAACATTAGGTTAGTAATATGACCATAAAAATGTAAATTAACTATATGGCATTTAAAATATTATTAACAATATACCCATATGGACATGATCAATAATTTACATAGAAACGTATCTAAGTGTAACTTAATGGCTAATAAAGAAATTTCATAAAAATTAATACTACAAGTATTTTATTGTAGAATATGCTAGAAAATACCATCAAGACAGAAATGACAAAGCTTGAAAATTTAACTAGTTTCTACTTAAAATAGTGTGTGTGTTTGCACACGTATACACACAAAAAAAAAAAAAGAACCCCAAAAAACAATAAAAAGATGAAGTTTTTCATCAATTCATCCAACTACAATGCTGAGATAGTTCTAAATATTTACTGTCATAAAACAAATTTAATTATGGAATTTATGATAAATTTAAAATGTCTGACTTTAAGCTGTACAAATCATGAATGAACAAAAAAAATTATTGTATGTGAAACATAACAGAGTTTTCATATGGCTGATTCTTCAAAATGTTACTAAGGTAATATTTTAAAGCTCTAAATTTACTTCTGAATCATCAACATTAAAAAAAACAAAAAAAAAAAAAAAAAAAAAAAAAATTCCAAATACTAACAACTTTGGCTAATTGCTTTTTTTTTTTTTATACACTTTCCCACAAAGTCAACAGAATCACAGATTTAAAAATAGATTTTCAGATAAAAATCCGAACCACTGACAGAAAAGTATGGTTCAGATTTAAAGAGTTTTAAGTGATAATTATAATGTCAGCATTTGGTAAATAACTGTAATAAGATTTAAGTTCCAGTGTATATAAAAAAAAAAAAAAAAAAAAGAGAGGAAACAAAACTCAAAGTAGCAACAATAGACTTCTTGGTGGGTTACCAATTCCCTACTGCATGATGGATTTTACTTGCTACAGTGGAAAAGACTGCATAAATAATATTTCTTCAGGCATCTCTCCTTATGCCAGTGAAACTTTCTGCTTGAGTAGTTGTTGATAACAGTATTAATTAGTAATAGTATTAGTAGTTTGTTTCTTACAATAACAGTGATTTCCATTTGATATGTTTTTTGTCAGCTGAATTTTAAGAAAATACCCATAAAGTAATATTTTAATATTTATGTTGTTATCTTAAAATCTCAAAATTAGCATGTGTGTGTATAAACAAAATCGATTTTTTGGTAGGTCTCAATTAGTAATATTCTTTTACAATCCTAATATTAAAAATTTGGTATCATACAGGTCCACTAAAAATGCTTGCTTACTTTAAGACTAAACTTCTGCTACCCAACAAGACGAACACTCTAGTTTGACTAGATGTAAAAAAAAAAAAATAAAATAAAGAAAACAGATAAGAATAAAAGAGAAATAAAAAAAATTTCGTATGTGTATTTGGTGTGCAAGATTCTTGATGTAAATACATGTGTTGAAGGGAATACTATTAAACCTTGGGAGAGGCATTATGTTGGTAATAAACATGCACTGGTTTGGTCCTTTATTTATTTATAAACAGTTTTTTTTTTGCTAAATTTTTTTGCAAGAGTGCAATGAAATGATTTAACAAAAAAACAAAAAAAAAAAACAAACTAAATACTGTTTATAAATAAATAAATAAAGGACCAAACCAGTGTGTGTGTTTATTACCGGCATAATGCCTCTCTCAAGGTTTAATAGTAAATCTGATTATATTTTTGTAATTAAATATTAGGGATTCTATTAAAAAATATTTTGTGTTTAGTAGAAAGATGACAAATTTATTGTGGTTAAATTTTAACACCAAATTCTGATATGGACCCCATTTGAAAACCACTCACACACACACTCATAAACAGAGGGGTGGTCATTGTTGGAATGTCTTTGAATATAGGTCTGCCTAATTAGTGTTGACCTAGAGACAAATGACAAGAACTATTATTGCGACCATATGGGTACCCATATAGGGATTCTAATGTTGCAGGGGCCCACTTTCCACGGAAAAGCTGGCAACCTGGCCAGTCCGCCACTATTGGCATACATGCACATGCACGTGCATATGTGTGTGTGCGCAATTCTACTCTAGTTATTTGTTTAACACCAGTGTTTCCATGCTATTATTGGTTTGTGCAGAGAGTTATTTGAAGCAAGTAATATATCCACCAGTTAGATACATAAGGTTTATTTAAGTAACTGCACCCGACTCAAATTACCGTAGTTTTGATGCGATGCCAATGTAAAAAAGTTATTGACATTGGAGCAGTGTGAAGCAGAATTGGTACAGCACAAGATTTAAGGTTTTGGTGAATTTGGGTACATTGCTTAGTTCAAGTTCTTTAAAGGTCAAATTTCCCATTTTTTTTCTTTCCAGGTCCATTAAAATAAATACAAGTGAAGCATTGGGCATGATATACTTGTCTGTTCCCCACCACTTTGCCAGCCCCTATTATGTTTTGTATTTTTTAACTCTGGTCATTTGAGGCTAATAAAGAAAACATTATCATTATCATCATCATTGTCGTCGTCATCATAATTGTCATCGTTGCAATTGTTGTCATTATCGTCATCATCATCATCATCAAGGCAGTGAGCAGGCAGAATTGCTTGTATGCCATAC
>JAOPJW010003905.1:40403070-40413275 GCA_027122535.1 Octopus maya
ACACGCACACACACACACACACATATGATATTTAAATTTATTTCTCTAATCAATTATATTATGTATGAAAGTGTATGTCTGTGTGTTTATGTGTATGTGTCATTGTGTTAGTGAGAGTTTGTGTGCACGTACTTTTTAGATTGGTGGCAATTTAGAGGTAATTTTAAAAATCCGAAAAGTCAGTTTCAAATCTCGTGTGTTTCTTTTACTTTTTAAAATTTGAATTAAGATTTTCTCTCTAGCTTATCTCCTCTTGATAAATTTTTCATTATATTTTTTCAACCGAGTCTATAAAACCCCAGTATTTTAACGACTATCTGCAGTTTAACCTTCCAACCATACGAACAACTCATACAATATTATAGAGGAACGTATTAATAAAATATTAGAATAAAAAGCAGCAATGGACAAATTCCACACACGCACACACACGTACATATACACACACATACACACACACATGCACCACACGCATGCACACAGTCAAACCTACATACATGCATAATTTTACTGATAATTTTACTGATAATTTTACTGTCTTGCCTGCAACTTAAAGCTTCGTGGGCTCGTAGAACGAACACACCTCGTCAGGCATTGAGGAGAGAGTATCTTCTAGACGCATCCCGATATAGGTTCGTTCTACGACCCCTACGACATTTTAAGTCATATGGAGCTGTGTCATTGTTGTGTCGACGACCCCAAATGAAGAAGTTGGATCGTCCAAGACATATAAATAGAGGTAGTCTGACCGTGGTAGGGAGTTGAGTAGAGATCATCCAAAGGTGCTAGATAGCAGTAGCTTGAGACATAACAGTCATATTGCTGTTAAACAATATGCGTAAACTTCTGTTAAATGTGTTGTTGAGCGCCTCTTTCGTTTGTCAACTGGTATATGTGTATCTCTTCTGTATTTAATCTCCTAAATTGTTCCTCTGAAGAATGAGCTTGCTTCTTGCAAAGATACAAAGCTCCATCATTGAAATGTAGATAATAAAAACAATGTCACATTTAAAACCTGAGAAAAGTCTTGCATAGTTTTACTGTTCCGCTTACAGCTTGTATTCGTAATGTGCGAATCCGTTGATTTCCGCTTCTGAAAATCCAAGGTTACCCAGATTGACAGTTAGGCCTGTATGTATGTATGTATGTATGTATGTATGTATGTATGTATGTATGTATGTATGTATGACAGCACAGTTTCCATCTAGCTCTGGTCGGCTCGGGGCTGTAGCTGAAGATACTTACCCAAGGTGCAATGTAGTGGTATTGAATTCAGAAGCATGTGGTTCGGAAGCAAACTTCTTACTCTACAACCACACATGCACCTATCAGCTACTCCAGCATGGGGGTTGTAGTGGTGGCGATGGTAATGTTACTCAACGTGATGGTGGTGATGTTGGTGATGTTGGTGATGTTGGTGCTGCTCTATATATTTCGGTTCCTTGAAACAAATTTCCTACAAGAACTTCCTACATTTGTTAACATCTAAAACCCTGCGAACAGAGAGAAAGAGAGATAGATAGATAGATGTAGATATATAGATAGATAGATATAGATAGATAGACGTAGATATATATATATATAGATAGATAGATATATAGATAGATAGATGTATATATATACACATATAGATATATAGATAGATAGATGTAGATATATGTATATATAGATAGATATAGATATATATAGGCAGACAGATAGACAGACTGATAGACAAACAAATAGATAGATAGGTAGAAGCACTGTTTGATTATGATTACATCTTGTTCTTAGGCTTATTATATATCTGAAGCGAGCTTTGCTGATCTCAGCACTGTCATTTACAGCTGTTCATCTACGAATGAGTGGGAAAAGTGGGCTACATCGAGTTATTGGCTATTTTTGAAGGGCATTGTCCTCCTGTATCTTGTTCAAATTGCTGTTATTTATTTGCTGGCCGACATGTTGAAATAGATTTTGATATAGGAATAAAAACTTGCTAAATGTGAACAAGTATTTGAATGCTTGTGGCTTTGTATAATACTCCCCCCTTTTTTTTTTGTTCTTCCCCACCTTACCTTTTGTTGCCTTCATTTATCGGACTGGGGCCATAGTGGGGCTCTGCCCCTAAAGGCCATCGTTGAGCAAATCACTGAAGGTGCATAGCTTAGTGGTTAGAGTATTTGGCTCACAATTGCAAGTTCTTGGTGGCGTGTTGTATCCTTGATTGAGATGATGTTTTATTTCATGTTGCCTCCAGTTCACTCAGCTAGCAAAAAATGAGCTGTACTTGCCTGAATATTCCTGAGAACTACATTAAAGGTACACGTGTCTGTGGAGTGCTCAGCCACTTGCATGTTAATTTCATGAGCAGGCTGTTCTGTAGATTGGATCAACTGGAACCTTCGACGTCGTAAGCGACGGAGTGCCAAGAACCATGTATGTTACTTGTGCATATTTTGATATTGGAAAAGTATCTACTTTGTAAATCAGCCTCCCTGGACATGCTAACTTTGATGACTCTCTGATTCTTGGTTGTTGCCAATATATTTCATGGCAACCCTAAATACAATATATATAATGCAATAAGATTTTTAACATTAGCTTATAGTAGTCACATACTTTGGGTGAGGAAGAAGTTAATTAATCCATCACTTGACATATTTATTAAATAGTTCCCAGTAGAACCAAAGACAAGTTGACACTGCCAGGATTTAAATTCTATATATAAAAAATTCTTATCATCATCATTTAATGCCCATTTTTCATGCTGGCATGGGTTGGATGGTTTGATGGAAGCTAGCAAGCCAAAGGGCTGTAGGCTGCAGTTGTCTGTTTTGGCATGGTTTCTATGGCTGGATGCCCTTCCTAATGTTGACTACTTTAGAGTGTACTGGGTGCTTTTTACATGGTGTCAGCAGGAGTGTTTCATTTTACGTAGCACTGGCATGGGTGCATTTCTATGCAATGCCAGCACAGGTGCTTCCTTATGTGGTACCAGCACAGGTGCTTTTTACATGGTGCTGGCATCTGATCTTGAAAGAAGTCTGCCATCAAGAAAAATTAAGAACATTCCTTTGTTTTTCTTTTTTTTTTTTTAACATCAAACCCTACTATTATAGCTCCCAGTAAGTCCTTTCTGGGAATTCTTAAGCCTATAATTTCAAGAGGAATACAAATGGGAAATTTTATGTTAAAAATAACTATACCAGTTAATCTTTTCAAACAATTCTTTTTAAAACTTCAATATTAAAACTCTATTAATTCAGCTAAGAATTTTATCAGCTGAATTCAATGACTCAATTTTTAACCAGCAGGCAATAGTGTTGAAGAACCCACTTCACATTCCAGAATTGGTCAGAACTATTTATATGAAAATTGTACCATTACAGTTGTAACTTTATAATTAGTGCTATTGGAAGAAAAATTGAATATTAACATCTTTATACATTGAACTATTCTAACACTATTTGGAACATTCCAGTAAGTAATAACTCTGTAAAAAAATGAAGAAATGCTAACAAACCAAAGTAACAGCTAATGTACCAGAGAAACCTAAAATTTTCTTAAATATTCTAATTCAAATTGCACATTAAAATAAGTCCAACTTTCCTTATGTCAGAATATTTTCTTTGACATTGAAGTATACTTTTGTTTCAGCCATTCATTATTTTCTGTTAATCTTTTATCTTCAGAATATCTAAGAAAAATTTATACCATGTTTTTTTTTCTTTCTCATTTCACATTTTCTCTTGCATTAGTCAAATGAATCAGCAAGAGAAGTATTTTTATACTTGGTTAGTTTCTATAACATTCCCTCTTACTACCACAAAGTGCTGTACCTAACTCTAAATGATATAACAATGAATTGTAAGCAGCAGCAGTAATAGTAGTGATGTAATATTGTTTTCACTGAGTGTCATGACTTGTTTTAAAACAACTTAGAAAAAAAAAAAAGATAGGTTCATATTTCAGAGGAAAAGCTAATGTACTAGTCAGATATACAGGATTAGCCATATGGTTTTGTGGTTGAGAAGTTTTGTTTCACATTTATATAGTATTGGGTTCAATCTCTCTGCATGCACCTTGGGCAAGTATCTTCAACCATATCCTTGGATTGACCAAAGGCTTGTGCTTGAAGTTTGGTAGACAGAAACTATGGAAGCTCATTAGAGGAACTGTTTCTGTTCTTGGATAGTAGACTTAATCTGCTAGCTGGTGTAACAACAGTTCCTGGTTCTTAGGTACATGTAGCAGAGTTTGCTATTTTTGTAAATATTGAAGCCAGGTCTGTGAACTGAGGATAATTTCCTTCTTTCCACCAACTAGTTTTAGAAGCTCTAAAACAAGGTTTCTTCCTCTGACCAAATTATGTATAAAAGATAAAAAATTTAGAATTTCTCCTACATTTCTACACAAATGGCATGGCTGTGTGGTTAAGAAACTTGCTTCCTGACCATGTGGTCTTGGGCTCAGTACCACTGTATGGCATTTTGGGCAAATGTCTTCTACAAAAGCCTTGTGAGTGGATTTGGTAGACAGAAACTGAAAGAAACCTGTCATATCCTCCTCCTCCTCCTCTTCCTCATCATCATGATCATCATGATCATCATCATCACCATCACCACCATCATCATCATCATCATCATTGTTTAACATCCGTCTAACATGCTGGCATGGGTGGAATGGTTTGACAGGTGGTGGCCATGCAGAAGCCTGCACCAGACTTCTGTGACTGTTCTGGCTGGATTTTAACAGTTGGATGCCCTTCCAAATGCCAACCATTTTACAGTGTGGACTGGATTCTTTTTAAGTGACCCCTGCACTGACAAGGTCATCAAGTAACTTGCAAGGCAAAAATCTTTTGAGAGGGGAGGGAGGCAAAGGAGGAGGTGATCTTGTGTCATATGATGAAAAGTTATAGTGAGACCGAGAGACAGAAACTGGTGTCTTGCTGTAGAGGAAGTACAAGATCATCCAGCCAGAGAGAAAGAGAGAGAGAGAGAGAGATCAGGAACGAGGACAGAAGTAGGTATGCTGCTGCAAAGGAGCTACATGGTTACCCAACGTGAGGGAAGTGTAGGAGAAAGGGAGAGAGAGAGAGAGAGTGGGAAACATCAGGATAAAGATGGTGGCAAAGTGCTGGACATACTCACAAGGGATGGGGATCAGAATATAAATGGGATAGTAGAGTAAAGGCAGAGAGAGATAAAGATGGTAGCAAGTGCCAGGGCATACTCTTGAGGTTCGAAGGTCATAGTTCAAGTGGCAAGATATTGCCAAAGAAGCGTGATTAGAGAGTGGGGAGTGGGGGCTACTAGATAGCAATGATACAAAGAAACACAGCTGTGAAGACAGGATTGGGGAGTGAGATGTAGGCATAGTGCATGAAGGAGGAAATGTGAGGAAGAGAAGAGATGTAGATTGATTTGTTGGAGTAAGGTGTGTGAAAAGTTTTCTTGTTACATGTGGGTGGAGCATACAGGCCAGGGGCTAGTGGATAGCAATGATACAGTGAGACAGGGCCAAAAGGACAGGACTTGGGAGTGGGAGGTAAGCATAGTGCACGAAGTGGAAATGTGAGGAAGAGATGAGATGTAATTTGGTTTGTTGTAGTAGACTGTGAGAAGTTTTCATGTTATGTGTAGGTGGGACACAGTGCTTCTAGAATTCAGTTTTGGTGATGTAGGCTGTTCTTCTCAAGAACCTCATATTGTTAGACATCTCGGTCCAATAATTTATTAAAATTTATCTTGAAGTTCTTGAAATCTGTGGTTAAAGTGTCATAAGTTACCTCCTTTACATTCACTTGCAACTTTCATATTAAACTGAAGCGGTCGTGCGCATGTGAACACACACACACACATACATATATTCTAATACAACACCCACTTTTAACTGGAGATAAATATTATCTTTTGGTATTAATACTGCTTCTGCCACAATACATACATACATACATTATAAGGAGTTGTATGGTGTGCATAAAGCAGAATTCTGCCATTGTTTCATTTGTTTACAGTCGACAACATGCTGTTACACACAAAATTACAGCTTCCAATTCCTGTTTTCTGACTGGTTAAGAATTATCAAACTTTAAAACTCTGTGACTTAAAACAAAAAAAATTTTCTGGGAAAAGTGAATTATCTCCTGAGATTCAGCATGGAAAATTACATCAATACACCAAATTTTAAACTTTTCACTAAACTTTGAAATTTCTACAGGTGCAATCAAACAGAAAAGATCCCCGGTTGGTCCTATAGTCGCACGTTTAAATATGATGTGTCGATGAGTTTGTCTCTTACCTAAACAAGCACGCTGAAAGGCGTCACGTTGAATAGAACTAGTTTCTAACTGCTAATCCATTATGCAATCTATTTGGTAGGGTATTTTCTAGCCAATCTGGATTCACAAGGGGGCTGTATACGTAGAGCGATCACCTGTTTGCAATGTGTAAGCTTGAATGCTGCATCTACAACAAAAATGCAAGCCACTTGCTGGCTTGTAAGTCCCAGGGTTAATGAAATAAAAAAAAAAAACCAACTAGAAATAAGATTTGTCAGTGACGGTCATATGTGTATGTGCGTGTTCGTGTTTGTGCTTGTCTTCTGCCTTGCACGGTAGTACTGTGTTTTTCTAAGGTCGATCTCGTCCGGGCGTATCGCCAGATTCCTTTAAATCCACACGATATACCAAAGACTGCCGTTACAACTCCTTTTGGTTCATTTGAATTCCTTTCAATGCCTTTTGGGTTACAGAATGCAGCTAGCGCCTTTCAAAGGTTTATAGACGAGGTCATTCGTGGTTTCGACTTCGTCTATGCCTACATTGACGACTTACTCATCGCCAGTTCTACGAAGGAAGAACATGTTCACCAACTAACGCTCCATTTTCAGTGTCTACGCGATTATCGAGTTAAAATTTACCCGGTGAAGTATGTATTTGGTTCTGCACAGCTGGAATTTTTAAGGCTCATTATTGATCGTGATGGAATTCATCTTCTCCCAGAGAAGGTACAGGCAATTCAGAAGCTTCCTCTTCCATCTTCTCTTAAGCAGCTTCGTCATTTCCTCAGTTTGGTCAATCCTTATCATCGATTCATCCCAAATTGTGCAGAATAATTGAGTTAACTTAACAGCATTATTGAAGGATCGTAAGAAGAATGAAGTTATCTCCCTTGTTGCTGATTTTCAGATTGTCAAACAGGCCCTGGCTAACGTTTCAATGTTAGTTTACCCCAAATTCGATGCAGAGCTCTCGCTTGTGGTAGATGCATCTGTGGGCGCAGTTTTATAGCAAGCTGTCCAAGAAATTCTGCAACCGCTGACATTTTATTCCCGCCAGCTCAAGCCCACGGAGACGCGCTATAGCACGTTTGGAAGAGAATTACTCGCTATTCATCTTGCAGTGAAGCATTTTTGTCATTTCCCGGAAAAAAATGAGTTTACAATATTCACAGACCACAAACCCCTTCCCTATCTTTGCTCTTTTTGCCAAGTCGGACAAGTATTCGCCGAGAGAAATCCAACATCTTGACTATGTATCGCAGTTTTCTAACGATATTCGGCATATCTCCAGTTCTCGTAATACTGTTGCTGATACTTTATCCCGCTTACCTGTCCATTGTCGTCTGCTTCTATGATAGATTTGATTGCCTTGGCAGTTGACCAACAACTACTATCGTCTTTGGACGTTACATCTGAGGAATTCGCAACATGCCATTTCAAGTATTTGCTATTACCAGCTTCAGACTGAGAAATATTGTGTGATACATCTACTGGCTCATCCCGTCCATTCGTACCAGAGTCTCATCATCGCACTGTCTTCAACGCCCTGCAGACCTTATCAAATCTTAGTGTAACAGCTTCTGTGAAGCTTATTTCTGCTCGTTTTTTCTTTTGGCCAAATATGAGACACTAAATCACCGAATGGGCACGCATATGCCTTCAGTGTCAATGTTCTAAGGTTCATCGGCATGTTCATGCAACTCTTGGTGCGTTTCAGCATCCAGACGCCCGCTCCAACGTATACATAGCGATTTAGTTGGGCTTTGGCCACCTAGCCGCGGGTTCACATACATCATTACCTGATCGGTTTTCACGTTGGCCTGAAGCCATCCCACTTGTCAACATTAGTGCTGAATCTGTGGCACAAGCCCTCATCTCAGGTTGGATTTCCCGTTTTGGTGTTCCGTTTCGCATTACGACGGATCGTGGAAGTCAGTTTGAATCACAGCTGTTCAACCAATTTTCTGCTAACCTGGGAGTTCGCCATAGCTGTACGACTAGCTACCACCCAGCTTCGAACGATATAGTCGAACGCTTTCACAGACAATAAAAAGCATCTTTCCGCGCATACCCTGATCCTCAAAGGTGGAGCGAGTACCTGCCTCTGGTTCATTTAGGTTGTCGCCCCTTCGTGAAAGAGGATTTGGGATTATCTTCTGTGGAATTATTATACGGATCGCCACTGTCTTTACCCAGCCAAATTCTGGTCCCTGTGGATATTTCAGCACAAGATTCAGCTACCTACGTTCATCGTCTGCAAACCTATTTCTCTGACCTTCCACCGATGTCTTCCAGACATCAGACTGTGCCTGCTGCTGTTCCAGCGAACATTGATAAATGGGCCCACGTTTCCCCAGGGACGATTCTGTGAGAAGTCCTCTTACTCAACCCTATAAGAGGCCTTATCGTGTCCTGGGAAAAACATCAAAAGCGTTTCCATATACATTAATAGATCTAAACAGATTGTTTCAAATTATAGGATGAAGCAAGCTTTTTCTGAAGCTCTCACTCCAGAATCAAATATCCCCATCCACTTTCTATCTCCGACATCTGCAAACACTGTACTCACGCAAACACCACCACCACCACCACCACACAAGCATGCACCACCCGCTTCACCGCCACATGTCACGATTACCAGGGCTGGGCGTCGGATACACTGACCAAAAAAATTGTGTAAGACTATATATACTGTACCCTGACTTTTACACATCTTGGCATTTTCCACACATTGTATTTCAACATTTTAGTACGTTTTGACTTTTTCCACATTTTCGATATTTGGTTACGTGGCACATACTGTGTTTTCAAACTTTTGGAACTACTTTGTTAATTTTTACATGTTTTATTTTCTCTTTTCACTGCTGGAACTGTTTTGTTTTCCCTTTTTTCTTTCATTTTGTGCATGCCTTTCCTGATATTTTCACTCCCTCTGTTTTGTTCCCTAGGTTGGCCTTTTGCTACGACATACCTCTTTTTCGACTTACAGTCGCGTGGGGAGTAGTGTAGTAAGGACTGTAAGCGCTAAAATGAACAGGGCGGAGTTATGCTCCCTCACTGTGTCGTCGTTAGGTGAAGCCGCGATTGCACTTCCGCTAGGGAGGCATAAAAGCCCACCGCTCTCGCCCGTGGGCAGTTTGACTTGTCAACGGATACAGCCAGCGAGGACTGCGAGCTCGTTTCGCCTTTGGCCATTACCGCTACCGCATTATGTAGCAGGCGTATTTCTTACTCTCTTCTGTTTCAGCGTCAATCACATAAGATGTAACACGTTTGTTCAACTTTTATTTATTGACATCCACTTTTGTATGAACACTGTTATAAAAACTTGTTGTTTAACTTTGATTCGATGTTGTTTGTCACACCAGTACATGCACTTTAACACAAACAAAAACACAGGATTCATGTTTACTCTTCACTAAAAGGTCACAGGAATAATGTGACGAATATTTCTAGGAAAAGAAAAAAATATGACTGAAAATAGTCATATTCAGAAGCAGAGATTGGGAAAATACGCTTCCTTGTCCTGGTTCATCTCGTGACTCTGAGATAAGGCAATGACATACCCATGACTACATGGAAAATACTTAACATGGCTACCCATTATTCACTTGGAATCCGTAATTGCCAACTCGTGTTCTGTAAGAATCTGTAAATGTTATTGCAGCTGATAGCTTTGTTAATTAACTTCAAACTACTGGCCGCTAATACCATAGAAAGACCGATAATAACCTTATCTTCCTTGCATGTAAATTCAGAGTGGCAACCTCTGCTTACTCATAGTGCGATTAATCCTCTTGTACCGATTATCAATACTGAATACCATGTTTATACTCAGCAACGAAAACAACCACACAGCACAAACATTTAATGTCACCACGAGGAACAGAGGCAGTAGGCATATACCACAATTTGTTGTTGCTGGTCTCTCAACTATC
>JAOPJW010003905.1:44104317-44114937 GCA_027122535.1 Octopus maya
CAGGACATTTACAAAGAAAAGACGTTGGTTGATGATTTCTCTGCTCTGTACACATTATAAAGCAGCAAAATAAGCTGGCGACACTTTTTACCAAAAACTGAAATATTGAAAATCCAGGGAACATATACTAATCATCGACCTGTATTATGACTTTTATAACTGGCATTGTTTTGATTAAAATAAAATATATTTAAACCATTTACCTATACATATAAACATTATTACTCCGAGTTTCATGTCTTTGATCTTCAGTCTATTGTATTGAGTATGATATGCATAACAATGACAAACTAGCATAAGACAGAACAAGTTGCAAATATTTGAATACATGGTAAATTTTGTTTGGATACTATATATAAAAAAAACAACAACTTTGGAGTGATTTCTATTTACATAAAGCCATAAAGTAGAAATAACATAAAGAAGAATGAAATAAAAACTGCGATGATAAACGGGTGTCGAAATTGCGTGTATAGAATATAATTTCATGTATATTGATGAAAATATAAATTGTTTGTGGACAATGATAAAAACAAAATCTAATTAAATTTGTGTGATGTGTGCAGCAGAGATATTAATGAGCAAAAAAAAAACACACAAAAACGTTTGTAAAATTTGTTAATTTTGTCGGAATGGAGGCAAAAAATTAACTCAAATTGTTACGTGATCCAATTGATTCCGACAATTTCTTAGTAGTTACGGTATAGTACATTTTTGGACACACACACACACACACACACACACACACACACACACACACACACACACACACACACACACACGAGTCACTTGGAAGCGCGTTTAAATTCATATCTTAATGTTAAACTTTCAGACGGTTAGAATGAGACATGCATTATTTTGAGTTTGGGGTCGGCACAACTGTAACTAAGTTTTGATTGAAAACTACCGTATTGGTATAATGGAGCAAATTCTGTCATTGAACAGAAACATATGCAGCGTTGCATTTTTCAGAAAGTATATCAACTTTGATGAAGCTGTGCCGAATTTGCCGGGTTACTAAAGGAAAAGTTATGCTGATAAAGGCGAGCATCAATGGTATGTTCAGTTAATTCAAAGAAATTAGTTAATTCCAGTCTGGAATAGCTTGGCTTGCTAGCTCGGTGGTGGTGCTTATCTCCCCTGTTTGAAAACAGAACGCTTGTGTCACATAACCAACTGGAAACTGGAAACGATGTCTCCTGGGACTAAACAACAGTAGCATTATTCTCTTTCCTGGGACTGCCACATTAAGTTGACAACAGACCATCACTTTATTGTGTTACTACTGTATAAGTCTCTCTGAGAGATTTAGAAATGCAATTTTTTAAATTTATTAATTTGCTTATTCTTAAACCCACCTAGTTCTAGTTAGGACATAGTTCTCGATGCTATGCCTATCGTCTCTGTAAACTTCTCTCCTCACCGACAGAAGATCGAGAGTATAAGTGCTTGTATTTTCACACATATATATCTATCCTATTACTCCCATGAAAATATCAAATGTTTCGCTTCTGTTTTTGTTTTCTTAATCAAAGCAAAATTACAAGAGAACAAGAAGGATTTTCTTGCATGCACCATTACATTAATATGGCATATGTCAATCATCGTGATTGTATTTGCAAAGGCCAAACTTCTGAGAAGAATGGTCATCGTGATGGAAGCATAGAAATCAATGATTTTAAATTGAGCAAATTTACAATATTACTCGTCCTGGACTCCACGAAATCATTCAAAAGGCTTCCATATTGTTGCTCTTCAAAGGAAGATTAACATCTTACTTTTTGTAAAGATTATCCGCTCTGGAATTTATGTTTAATTATTGCTAATTCAGAGTTTGGAAGGTTAATTAACCTAGATTTCGGATTACTGTGCCTAAATATAATATGTGGTTTCGGTCGTGCTAAGCAATCTACTTTATCATCTACTATAGTATAACATCCTCATTAGCATCTTGGTATAAGATGGTGTATGTGCTAATTCCAGAAGATTTACTTTTATTAGCGATATTATTCGATAATTTTCTATGCTTGCTACATTTCATATTTTACGCTGTGGAGATTTTTATCTTACCAGACGAAACATGCTCTTCCTACGCATTTCGTAAACACACAGTCTTACAGACTATGTATATTTTTGGCTGGGGTGATCGTAAGTATAACGAACAGCAACAACAATCTTCTCATTCGATTGGATCAGAGTCCTGTCCAACACAACAGTACAAACCATTTTTTGTATCACATAAGCTTATCTCATTTTATGAATTTTGATAATCGCTTGAAGGTCATCATCCACAATGTTACACAAGAGGCGAGAATTTCTGTTACTCCGAACAAGGAACAAGGGATTTTAATCGACCACTTACCAAAATGGTCATCGTATGTCTATTATCCTTCCTCTAAGGAACAACAGTAAGTGGCAATCGATGTCATAGTGAACAGATTAAAACTACTTAGGAAGGACATTAAAACTACTTAGGAAAGTTTGATGTAATATTTGTGATGAATAAGGAGGCGAGCTGGCAGAAATGTTAGCACGCCGGGCAAAATGCTTAGCGGTATTTCGTCTGTCTTTTATGTTCTGAGTTCAAATTCAGGCTAGGTCGACTCTGCCTTTCATCCTTTCGGGGTCGATAAATTAAGTACCAGTTGCGTACTGGAATCAATCTAATCGACTGGCCCTGCCTCCCCCCAAAATTTCGGGTCTTGTGCCGAGAATAGAAAAGAATATTTGTGATGAATTTTCTTGGACAGAAGCATAATATTTTGTTAATAAATTGACCATTCTAATAGGAAACGGAAAGAGGAATCGTGATAGTAGTAAGCAAGCAGTTACTGTAAATGGTTCATTTTCTTTCAAATACTCACACACATATATATACATATATATACATATATATATATGCATAAACATAATATATACACACACATATGTATATATAATATATGTACCTATGTGTGTAAATATAAACGCATATATAATGTATTTAATCACACACACATATATGAGAAGTTCCACAATTGCGCTGTATATAATAAATAATAATACTACTAAGTATAGTAGTTACTTAACCACTATACTAAAGGCACAATCAACGTGGAACTCTAAATTTGATAGTAGTAGTCGTACATCTATCTGAACGCATAAGGTACTCTACACACGCGCCCGCGCGCTCACACACACACACACTCACACACGCGTATGCGTATAATTGCTTGTTCGTATCGTTATAGCTTACTTAAATCATGTGTGTGTATGTGATTGTAAAAGGTAAAAATGCAAAATAAGAGATATCGAGATTCTTGATAATGTTCCTGTCTAATTAGATTGTTTAGAAAGTCATACGACTGTCGTGTAGCTACAACCATAACTGAATGGGCCAGTTACCATATAAATTTTAGCCGTAACCATCTATGTTCTTTATATATGATTACATTATCCAATACGTATCTTCTTTTTTTCTTCTTTTTATAATGGTAGTGGGTAGCTTGACGCTTCAATGCTAGCGTATCGAACGTATATGTTGAGTGTTAACATTACATAAGGCTAAGATCGGTCATTATCGTCTGTGATTTGATTTCGATTTTATCCTGAAAGCAATTCCCTTCACGTTCGCGGAGGAAATGGAACCTTTGTGACTGGTGAAAAGAAACCAATTTTTAGATTACATTTGTATTTGAATAATATTTAAACTTTTAGAATTTTTTTTGTTGTTGTTGTTCTTTAGAAAAATGTTTGAACTTGAGTAGAAAATGTATACATGTGACTTTGTCAATTTCTGACGAGCTGGAAAGGTGAAAAGTTTATTTTAAAAGTTTGAAGATTGGAAAGAGAGTACTCGGTGGAATTCTATAAAATCTGCTTTATTTCTCAATAGCTTCTATCATTGATTTTGTAAAAGAAAGAATTTTGGGAAAAAAAAAAAAAAAATGATATCATCATTTTGTGATTTGATTTTCAGCCAATTTTACAGTTTAGTGAATTATCAAAAAGAAAAATGGCGTAGGATTTGGATTTGTCGTGTTTGAATCACACGTTGCTACGCATAAAACATGGGAATTTGTTTATTTTGATAATATTTTACATTTTTCTATTTCATGATTACTTGTACAGGCGCTAATGCAGAATATATTATAGAAGATCAAATAGCAATTCGTAGTCCGCATGCCAATTTTGACCTTTCACTAGTCTATTTAGCTCTAAAAGTGACGGGAAATAGCTGTTCCCAGGAACTAAAACATCAATTTCGTACACTTTCATTATGCCAAGGACTTAAAACCATCTCTACTGTGTCCAGTGCTCTAATTTCTAAAGATCAATTCCCTTTCGTTTTCAATATATATGACCCCGCATGTATTTTAAAGCAAAATAAAACCGTTATCAGTCATTTAATTCTTGGGAACTCTAGCAGCGCAAGTAGAATGAACATACATTCATTGATATTAGGAAATGGAAGCCATTTGGCTTGTATAATCGTTACACGAGATACATACGACTTTCTCTGACTTAATTTGTGGTCCGGTTTAAAGTCAACGTCTGACTCTTAGGTCACTGTTTTAAGAATAATCTATGAGTTATAGTTCTTTAGTTTCTTTTATCCTTACAGTCTCGAAAGCCATAAAGGAGTCATGTCTACTAGCCTTTCTTCTATGATTATGCGATAAAATGGAACCGTCTTAAATAATTTAGATAGTCCGATTGAGGACAGAATCTGTTTTTTTACAAGGTATATTGTAAACGGATTTGATACTCAGTATATGACTGGTGGTTACTAGGAGAGAGAAACTTATGTGAGATTCAGAGGATATAGAGTTAGACTGCATAGACAAGAATAAAATTACAATAAAGTATTTAGCTCGGAACTACTATTTCTTCCATCTAGAGAAGAAACTAATCAAGTAAATAACCCTTGTGTGCTTATATAAGATATACAATCGAGGCCGAAAGTTTGGAACATCTTGTTGAAAATTGAAATTCTAATGCTCAAGTACAATGCGATTCAAATAAAACTTTGGGCATTTAATATAAAAATTCTAATTTTCAGACTTATGTTCCAAACCTTTGGCCACGACTGCAACAGTCTTATCTTCCATAATCCAAACACATAAACTTAAAAAAGAAAATGGAAAGACATGTTAAATGTTATCATTCTAGATAATTTGTCTTTAGAAAAGATGATATGGTAAAACTTGGATCAACTTTGATAATAATTCTACTTGTTTGGAGATCCATATTAAGTAACAACAACAACAACAACAACAACAACAACAACTGGGAAACATAATTACACCCAAAAATATAAAGTATTATATCAAGATATATAATGATTTCTAAATTTGACGCACATTTGTTGGTTTAAGTTCTTCATTTCTGATGCCGTCAGGTCGGTAGAACCCCCATGGGGACTTTGACAAGCATATATGTTTGTCAAGGATTATTTGTCCGATAATACAGAGTTGTTACCCCGTTGTCTTATTAGTGTCGGTAATTTTCCTTTTTTTTCCTTTCATTTGTATAGCATAACACCTTCTTGTTGGTTACATGTAATTCTTAGAGTGACAGAACGAACAGAAAGAAGAATTGCCCTCACTTTTTTGGCTGAAACTTTATTTACAAAATCTCGTTTTATCAAAGTTGGTCCTTTTGTGATTTGAACTCCAGAAACATTGAACCAAAGGAAAAGTTAAAGACAATTTAATCAATTGCAGTATACTTTACTTTATAGACCCTGAGACAAAAAAAAAAAAAAGAAGCAAAATCCGCCCTTAAAGTTAGAATGTAAAAAGGACAAAGCTAAACTGTATAAAACATTTAGTCTGACGTTCTACAATGCTTGCCTGTCTTCTGCTATTTTACAAAGTAATAAAAGATAATGTTTGTACAGAAGTGTGCTTCTTTGAAGTCCAGAAAGTTAAACTCCGTCAACAGGCCATTGTAACTGACCCGTTGACGTTATTTCACTTCACACATATGCCAAAGACATGAAACTCTTCTCCTTACTTCTTTAGGTGGATAAAAGTATCCCGTGTATTAACACTCGTATAAATAGATTTAAAGAAATTATAATACAAGATGCTAAATTTCACAACAACGCTTGAGCGGTATAAGTTAAGAAATTAAAATCTGAATTTGATAAACTGATTTGTAGAAATGTTTGCTGTATTTACTTCTACTTAGAATCGAACCAGTGTCAATTTGCCATGTCATTATGTACGCCCTATGAAATGTGGCGAGCCAGCAGAATCGTTAGCACACCGGGCGAAATGCTTAACGGTATTTTGTCTGCCGCTGCGTTCTGGGTTCAAATTCCGCCGAGGTCGACTTTGCCTTTCATCCTTTCGGGGTCGATTAAATAAGTACCAGTTACGCACTGGGGTCGATATAATCGACTTAATCCCTCCCTCTGTCTGTCCTTGTTTGTCCCCTCTGTGTGTAGCCCCCTGTGGGTAATAAAGAAATAGGTATTTCGTCCGTCCTTACATCCTGAGTTCAAGTTCCACCGAGGTCGACATTGCCTTTTATCCTTTTGGAGTCGATTAAATAAGTACTAGTTACGTACTGGGGTCGATGTAATCGACTTAATCCCTTACCCCAAGCTGCCCTTGTGGAAAAAATTGAAATCATTTTTATCCTCCTGGAGTCTTACATGCGTAGCGGGCTTACTACCTGCAGCCTACAGTACCATGCTATTCATTCTTCTCAGCTATCTAATACTTTCCTGATTATTCTGGCCATGCCAAGGAGGCAAACCTTTGTAACAGTTCTACTGAGCACTCAATTCCAGTTTCTTTTATAATCATCTTGATGCCTTCTGATACTGTTCCCAAGGGCCCAACAATAATTGGCACTATCTTCACTCTCTTCATTTTCCATAGCCGGGCTATTCCGTACTTAAGAGGCTTCTATCTATCTATCTATCTATCTATCTATCTATCTATCTATCTATCTATCTATATTTGCGCCTTCCTTCTTGACTACTCGTGGGTCAAAAGGGCATACAACATCAACTATATAGCATATATGGTGCACCTTGTCCACCACCACTAGGTCCGGCCTGTTATACTCTAGCAACTGATCTGTTTGGAATGGGAAATCCCAGAGGATTTTGCAAATCTCCGAATCCGCCACTCTCAGCGATTTGTGCTCATACCACGTCTTGCCTCTCTCTAGCTTCCACTTTTGTTATTATTTTTATCGTATCCGTCATCTATTACCGCTTGACTGTCATCCCTTGCCCTTATATTAACTGAACAAGCTGGTTCGCATACTCTTCCGCTCTCTGTGGAGGGGTCGCGTTTCGCTGGTAAGGCGCTCTATCTCCAGTCAACAGCCGCTGAATGGGGGCCTGGGCATGCCGTAGTTGCTGATGCGCAAACATGCGTTTAGGCTATGGCATCTTCAGTGTTTCCTTGACAGTGAGCAGGTGTGGTCGCTGTTTGTCAGATTCGCTCTTCCACAGCTAGTCTCTTTGACTGAGCTGAAATCCTGGATTAGGCGTAGACCAAGGAGGGGCGCTTGGCACCTCGAGTGCCGTTAAGCTTTCACAGCCCTCCACCAGGCTGGCAATGCGGTCGGTGGTAGTTTTACTCTAGTATTCTGTAGACGGTTAGTGGGGAGAAAGTGCGACAACGTTCTCGGGAAAACTGAATGTCAACGAAGATCAACTCACCGGTCTGTTCAGTAGGACTCTCGGGCCTGAGCGTATGGATAACTTCCAGAAATCCCTTGCCTGGCAGTGCTACCGAGGGGCGCTGCCTGTTCGGGATAAACTTTACAGACACGGAAGTGCTATCAGCCGGGCCTGCCTGAGGTGTGCCCAGAATGATGAAACCGTTCTGCATGCCCTAGTCCAGTGCCTGAACATTGCTGACCTGTGGGTTTATGAAGAAACACCTGCTGTCACATGTATGACAAATCCGACTATCAGCTGAACCCATTATGAAGATTGCCCCACCACCCTCTTTTGGCTGAGAGGGGAGGGCAATTTTTATTTGTCTAGTGACTGTAGCAAAAGAGGTAATATGGTGGACTCATTTGAAAGGGCTAAAGACAGGCACTTTTCTCTTTGGAGTTTCACTTGAAAAGGAAGTTGAGGGTGGAAGGGAAGGGTTGCCTTGTAGCAAGTTTGTTGAAAAGTGGATGAATATTGGAAGAATGGCCAGTGGAAAAGGACCAATTCTGAGCGTGCACCTGTAAACAAAAGGAGAAGGGCTCTTGCCCTGTTGTTCGGGCACCTGTGACTTTTGTGGGTTTTTTCAAGAGGTCCTTAATGCACCTCCCCTATTGGGAGTTTTAAATTGTTTAATTTTTAATCGTTATATATACTGTTTACACGTAAAACTCATTGTATCATCCTGTTTTTGTATTTTATGTTGTTGTATGTCTCTTAATGTAATTTTATGTAAGTCCTTGTGGCAAATAAATGAATTAATTATTATTATTTATTATTATTATTATTAACACAGCAAGCTAACAGAATCATTAGCATAGCAAACATGGTTAGTGGCATTTTGTTTGTCTAAAGTTCTGAGTGCAGATTCTGCCGATGTTAACTTTGCCTTCCATTTTTTTGCAGGGAAAGTATTTACCATTATTCCAGTTATGCATATTACCTAATAAGCCTCTAATGGAATGTTACCTGAAGATGTGGTAGTGTTACATAAACATCTTATTGCATAATCATCATATATAATCTTGAATGCTTGTCCATGAGGGGCTCTACTCTGTCAATGTTCTCCTCCCACCCTCATTTCATCTCACATTTCATCAAAAAGCAAGTGTAATCTTGGAGTTTTCTGGAACTTTCATAAATGTCATTGATCTATAATAGGAATGCAATAAGGCTTTCAAGACACTATAAGTACCTTAGAATCATTGAATTGCAAGTAAAAAAGACCTCACTTTCACATTGGTTGGCTTTAAGGTGATAGCTAAGTATTAGTAAGACCTCCATAAACTGGGTTCTATTCAAACAAGATACTCTTCAAGAAACAGGAGTATTTCTGTACTTACATAGGTTACTCCAAGTACAATTTTCTATAGATATATTTAGAGTGCACCTTATGTATTTATGTCTATAGATATTAGGAATTCTTAGAGTTTAGGTCTAGAGACATAAGGATTTTGGATTACTTCTTACATATTTATAGCTATAGATATAAGGAGTACTCCATACATATTTTAGTCTATAGATATCAAGAGTTTAGAGTACTCCTTACATATCTATTTCTATAGGTATAAGGTGTTTGGAAAATAATTTAAAACTATACTGTTAATGTGTTTCTGGTAAAAAAAAATAATAATAAATACATAAAATGGTGTAGTGGCTGCTAGTAATTTCTCTTTCTTCGTGTAAAAAAACAAAAAAGAAAGTCTGCAGAAAAATTAGTGGTGGCATCATTAACAATTATACCATGTAGTTCATAAGTTGGCTAAGTTCTTAAGCAGATATGTGTGGGATGGTTGGGAGTCAGTTCCAAATTATATCAGATTCTTCTTCTTTTGACATATGATCTTTTATAAACACACTAAATTCTATGTTTCTTCAGTACATGAAAGCATGATTATAAAAATGATGGTTGGCTGTTTTAAAATGTGCTCAGCATCTTTCATGGTCATTTATCTAGAACAATTACACTGCTTGAGTTTTTTCATTAATTTTCAGAATAATCAAGAATATTAGCAAAGGCATGGCTGGCTGTATAGTTAAGAAGTTTGTTTCTTTCGGATTCAGTCCTATTGGACAAGTATTTAATATACCACCAGACCAACCAAAGCTGTATGAATGAATTTAGCAGATGGAAACTGCAGGGAAGTTCATCATATATGTGTGTCTGTGCTTCCTTGTCTAGACATTACATGATGGTTGTTGTATATGAGCATCATCATCATCATACAAGCAATGTAGTTTGTTTCCAGTCCTCTATGGAAACATATCTGGCCTTGGAGGAATATTGCCTTGCTTGAAACAAACACACGGGATGGTGACAGGAAGGACATCTGACCCTAATAAAATTTACTGCAACTGATTCCATATGATCCACCGCAGGCAGCAAAAGTGTATGTTAAAACAATGATTGAGGAAGTTTAATAAAATAGTACTAACTTTTTATTGTTTTATCATCATCATTATCATCTAATGTCCATGTTCTAGCTGGCATAATAAGTTGAACATTTTGATGGGATCCAGCAAGCTGGAGAACTGCATTAATCTCCAGTGTTAGTTTTAGCATGATTTCCATTGCTATATGTCCTTCCTAATGCCACTTTATAATGTATACTGAGTGCTTTTCTCATGCCACAGGCACTAGTGAGGTCACCATGCAAGCTTATGAAACCCAAGGGGATGGGCTTTATGCCAAAATATGAGAGTTAAAGTATGAGAGATGGAAGTGGGACAGAGTGGGTTCTTGTTGTAGGGGAGTTATACAGCTATTTACATTTAGGAAAGGACTAGCAGTATAATCCGGATGTAACTTATTATGCCATTTACGATAAGTCTTGCTAGGTGAAAATTAACTAAAAAAGAAAGCCTTACAACAAAAATACCCTTATGATGTAAATATGTTCATAATTCAAAAGACGATGAAATTAATAGGGAAAGTCTGAAGGCTGTTTTGCGTA
>JAOPJW010003905.1:46567213-46577720 GCA_027122535.1 Octopus maya
ATTATATATGCACATGTAAAACAATCAGATGCCTGAGCTATCACATTGTAATCTACATCATGTACCAAAGTATCGTGCAACTTTGATTCTGCATATCAAAGTGCACTGTCTCAGACTCTGTGAGACAGAGACATGGCATATTTACACAATGGACATGCGAGTCGCAGTTAGTCTGTTACTGATTATCTACATTATAGATTTGCTTAACAAAATCAAGTCAACCTTTATAACATGTTTCATGATATAAAATGATGCAAATTATAGTCTATAATATAAATTATTTCAAAATTTCCACTATCCTTCTAGAACTGATAGAATTTTTCTTTTGAATTATGGTCATCTCAAACATTAAAGAAAAAGTTTAAAACAAAAGAAAATAGCAACAGTAAAAAAAAAAAAATTTGCCACATCATATTAATGATATTTTTCTTGCAAGACACAAAGCATGTAAATAGATTTAAAATCATACTCATTTCATGCCAGACTAAAGATAATTGCATTATTCTTTGTCTGTGAGATATTGATTTACTATAAAGAGGGTTAAAAATTTTAGCAGAATGGAATGACCATTACTTTTGAGTATCTGTACCTGATTTCCCTTACTGCAAGCATTTAGGAAATTATTATTCAGTTGATTGCCAAGAACTTCTTTTCAGATGAATACTTTAAAAGATTCTATTTTCCTATAATGTTTTTACTTCACTAAGAAATTATTGAACAAGCTTGTGAACACTCTGCTTTCTTCTTAAACTATTTAGTAAGATTAAGAGCGTATTATCAAAAACTGTAAAATTCTTGGCTACATTTCAAGACTACAGCATCACTTTTCCAATCATTTGTGGTAGATATCATGAAGTATAAGCCTCTATCACCACTATCATTATGCAGCACCTTACCATCATTATTTTTTGTTCTTTTATCCATCTCATTATCTGTCATTCTTCTTTTGAAAAAACAAAAGATAATGATCAATATAACAGGGTAGAAAATTATAATGATTGGCAACTGAACAGTAGAGAAAATCACCTTATATGATAAACCACTGCATGCTAGAATTCCCATGTGACCTTCAACAAGTTGGTTTCATAGTAGATCCATACTGATGAGTCAGCAAATTTCACCTAAATGCATGACTGGTTACCTACGTGATTGGAGTGCTTGAACAAGGTTGGCTAAAGATACAAGCAACAGAAAAAAAAAAAAACCCCAGCAATAACCAACTTTTGTTTATTTGCCTTATTTATAAAATCTCAAAAGCTTTTTTCTTTTCTTTTCTTTATATGTGTGCTTTGAGATATTCCAAAAAAGGAATTATATATGTATATGGATGAGGACAGCTATGTAAAGAAGTGCTAAGCTCTAATTGTGGAGGGAGCCTGGAAAGGGTAGACCCAGGAAGATACGGGACGAAGTGATGAGGAAGAATCTTTGGTTGCTGGGCCTCACTGAGAAAATGACAAGGGACTGGGAGATGTGGCTGTTTGCTATACTTGATAAGATACATCAAGCTAAGCAAAATCACTGTCTTCCATACATACAGGCTTGTTCTTTCAGGTGCCAGTACAACATAAAAAGTATCTGTGCTGGCGCTGCATAAACACATCCATGCTGGTGGCATGTAAAAAGCACCCAGCACAATGTTAAGTGGTTGACATTAAGAAAGGCATCCAGCTGTAGAAATTGTGCCACAACAGATTATTAAAGTCTGGACAGCTCTCCAGCTGGCTAGCCCAATGTCAAAACATCAAACCTATGCCAGCATGGAAAACAGATATCAAACGATGATGATGATGGTGATTTAATACACACACACACACACACACACACACACACACACACACACACACACAGAATGTCCTTCCACATAGTTTCCACGAACCAAATTCACTTACAAGGCATTGGTCATCCCAGAGATATAGTAGAAGACACTTGCCCAAGGTACCACATATTGAGATTGAATCTGAAACCATACAGTTGCAAAGCAAACTTCTTAACCACACAGCTATGCTTGTGCCTTGCCTAATGAATTGTAAGGTAAGTTTATGGATTTAAGCTATACACTGTAAAATAAGCACCAATTATTTCATCATAAAGCTGTAAGATGAGAGAACTACATAAAACAACTAATGAAATGTTTCTACATTTCCTTCTACTGAATTAATAGCAACTAACAACAATAATAAATAGTAACAAAGAGATATTATAAAGGAAATGATAAGAAAAGGAACAAACTTATCGCGTGGCAATTTGAGGGTTTCCTGTGTTTATATCAATATCTTTGTCTTTAAATTATTCCTCAAGGAAAGGTTACTTACAATACTTAATTTATGAAGACTTAAAAAACAACAAACCTCATGTAAATAGTTTTATTTTTAATCTCAAGACAGTTTTCAGCAGATTTCATTGGTAAAATCATGCATAGTTAATACCACCTTATCTGAGAATACTAATAGCTTTAATACTTATTATAAAACTAATTCAAACGTCAAATTAAATAAAATCATATGACTTAAAATGTGATTTCACATATTTTTTTATTTATTTACATCTATTTTCTTTTTTTTTTTCTTCTTCATTGTTTGGGATTTACTAATTTGAAAACTTGGAATGGAAATAATTGGTTTTTATTCCTGAATACACAACTCAAAGTCAGCTGTTATGTCATATATAGTAGAATGATGTGTGTGTTTCTAGCTTGATTTAAACTGATGTATAAATACAAGATACAGCATATGTCTCTTTAGCAGGTTTTAAATTCATAAAATTCTGATAATCCAACTCTTTTTATCCCCACATGGGACTGTCTCCGATTCTATAACACATATTTATTGTTTTTAAGTGATTTAAATAATAATCTCCCATCACAACTTTATGTAATTTTTCCAGAGAACAGTTTAACCATCTAGCATTCAGATTACTCTGTCAAATGTGATGCTTATTTATTCACAATATTTTGAATTAATTATGCTTTATCACAGAGTTTCAAGATTTCCGTGATGTGATTGTATATTTTTAGAATGACATTGTAGGGAAGGTGTGAGAGGCTGGATCTAATCAGTTAAAACATAAAACTAGTAGAATATTTGAGCTGGATATGGTCAGTTTAAATGCTAGAGGGTTAGCAACTAGAAGGTTATTTTAGTAAATTTTTCATTGTTTTAAAAATTATTGAAAGATATGTCAACAGAAATATGGTAAGAAAGGGTTTAAAGTATCAGTATTTAAGCCCAAAGACATATTACACACTTTCTAGTCATTGTGAAGGCACATGGCTCAGTGATTAGAGTGCTGGTTCATAATTACGAGGTAGTGAGTTCGATTCCTGGACCAGGGTGTATGTTGTGTTCTTGAGCAAGACACTTTATTTCACACTTCTCCAGTTCACTCAGCTGTAAAAATGAGTTGTGACATCACTGGTTCCAAGCTGTATCTGCCTTTGCCTTTCCCTAAGATAACATTGGTGGCATAGAGAAGGGAGGCTGGTATGCATGGGAAACTGCTGGTCTTCCATAAAGAACTTTGCCTGGACTTGTGCCTCAGAAGGAAACTTTCTAGGTGCAATCCCATGGTCATTCTTGACTGAAAGGAATCTTTTTTAGTCATTACAATATATTTGCTGATTAAGTAAATACTGCAACACAACTTGTCAGTCCAGCTAACGATCTCAATAATTTATTTCCCCATTTCATAATGGTTTCAAATTTTGGCACAAGGCCAGTAACTTCAGGAAAAGGGTTAGGTCAATTACATTGACCTCAGTACTCAACTGGTGCTTGTTCTATCAACCCTGAAAGGTAAAGCTGACCTTGGCAGAATTTGAATTCAGGATGTAAAGACAGATGGAATGACACTAAGAATTTTATCTGGTGTGCTTATGATTCTGCCTGCTTGCTACCTTTATTTCTCTGTTAATAATAATATTCATAATTTATATTTTGTCAAAATAGTTTCATCTTCTTTAGTGTAAACTCATTAATAGACATTAAGTCAGAAGAATTAAGCCTTTAGCATTCAAATTAATCTGTCAAGTGTAATATATATTGACATTGTTTCTATTTAATCATACATTATCTCACAACTTAAAGATCTCAATGACTTGATTGTATATTTTTATACTGACATTGTAGGGTAGGTGCGAGAGGCTGGATCTGGCCAGTTTGAACATAAAACAGGTAGAATATTTGGGCAGGATATGGTGATTCTAAATGCTGAAGTGTTAAATAAATAAAAGCATTTACGCCACAACTTATTGCATTTCAAGTAATAATGCTATCCTGATATCATGAATTAGTTTAAGGATTTCAAAAGATATGACTCAGTGGTTAGGTTTTATATAACTCTCATTCTTAAGATTGTAAATCTGGTTCCTGATCTGGGAAGTGTGTTGTGTCCTCATGCCTTTTACTTAACCTTGTCCCAGTCTACACAGCTAGAAACAATAATTTTCAGACAAAAGGAGCACCAGACTGCTATATCCTCTCTTTACTATTTATAGTGATTTCAAATCAACTTCAAGTCAGAACCAACAATAAAGTATTTACCAAATATGAATTGTTTCATTACTGACCCTCTCAACATTGAAAAGTGAATGTCAAATGAAGATATTTTTAGAACTACATTATTCTTATTGTATTTAATTTCTTATGCTGGACATGGTGTGGCTTGAGATTCTTTTGATCTTCTTTTGCCCTGCTACTAAAGGCGATCTATTTGTGATTATCCCAACTGTTTGAAAGTATTTAAAACTAGATTATATAAGTTGATCCTTTCTTTATTTAAGATGCTTGAATGTGATGTGAAAGAAATTTTGCTGCTATTTCTAATTGACAGAGTAACCATGTACAGGCTTCCCTCAGGGGCCTATAAAAACATTGTGTTTTGGATATGATATTGGTTAGTTATTTATAAAAATGGGTCTTGAATTAACAAAAGTTTTACTGAATTTTTGTGGATTTTTTGTTTTCTTTTGTTTTTGTTGTTGTTTTTTTCCTGACTTCTTAGAATTAGTCTGCTTCCATCTTTCTTCAAATTAGAAACTGGTAATTATTACTTTAGACCTAAAGAAATCAATTCCTTATTCTGCCAATAAATTTGCACTGAAGGAGAGGGAAGTGTTTTTGGTGAGCTGTAACAGTGTTAGTACAAGTAGTAAAAAGAATGAAACTAGCAGCTGCAACAGCAGCAGCTCATTTTGCATCCTCCTCCTCCTCCTCCTCTCCACCACCATCATATCATCATCATCATCGTTAGTAGCTGAAATAGCAGTAGTAGCTGCAATGGTAGTAATGATGGATAGAATATTAGGGAGCAGCAGTTGCAGCAGTAGTAGTAGTAGTAGTATTGATTCTAGTGTTGGGATGCAGCAGATAATAGTCGCTGGTAGCAATAGTACCAAAGATAGTTTGTAATGGTATTTATGTTGTAGAAATAATGGTATTGATTTAGGTAGAGGTAAATATTAAAAAAAAATCATTATAGTCATAATTATTATTATTATGAGGTAGTGGAACTGGCAGAATCATTAGCACGCTGGGCAAAATGCTAAGCAGCATTTTGTCTGTCTTTATGTCTTGTGTTCAAATTCTGACAAAGTTGACTTTACCTTTCATCTGTTCATGATTGATAAAGTTAAGCATCAGTGAAACATTGAGTTGATGTAATCGACTAGTCCCTCCCTTGTAAAAAGGATTATTTTTATTATCATTATTATTATTATTAATGAGGTGGTGAGCTGACAGAATCATTAGCACACCGGGCAAAATGGATAGCAACATTTTGTCTGTCCTTACATTTTGTGTTCGAATTCTGACAAAGTCAACCTTGCCTTTCATTATTTCAGGGTTGATAAAATAAGTACCGGTTGAGTATTGGGGTCGATGTAATCGACTTATGCCTTTCCCCAAAATTGCTGGATTTGTGCCAAAATTTGAAACTGTTATTAAGAGGCAGTGCACTGGCAGACTCATTAGTGCACTGGATATATTGCTTAGCAGCATTTTCTCTGCTTTTTATGTTCTGAGTTCAAATCACTGAGATTGACACTGCATTTTATCCTTTTTGAGACTGATAAAATAATTACCATTTGAACACTGGGGTCAACGTAAATGAGTAACCCTTTACTCAAAATTTCAGGCCTCATGCCAATAATAGAAAAATATTATTATTACAGGACAAAATACCAAGCTGTATTTTATTCCAGTTCAAATCCTACTGAAGTGAACTGTGCCTTTTACTGTTACAGGTTCAATAAAGTAAAGTACCTTATTAAGTACTGAAGTTGTCCTAATCATTTAACCCTCACCTTTCCACAAGTATTAGACTTTATGTCTGTATTTAAAACCCCAGTGTTTCACTATTATTTAATTCATTGACCCTGAAAGAATGAAAGGTAAATCAACCTCGGTGGAATTTGAACTCAGAATGTAAAGATGGATGAAATGCTGCTAAGCTTTTTACTCCGCATGCTAACAATTTTGCCAGTTTGCTGCCTTAACCAGGAGTTAAATAATAACTATATGACAACTAGCATAATCATCACTGTTACCTTGAGTAAATAAGGGTGTTTATGTTCTTGGTTCTACTTGCTTAAAACAACAACCAAATCTTCTTAAAATCACACCTACTATCTTAAAAAATAAATATATTTTTAGATGCACCATGTCTGAGAAAATGGGAAGATGATCTGTGCTGGAATACTATTGCTCATTGGTGTGCTCAGTCAGGTCCAGCCAGAGACTAAACTGTATAAATACCAAAATACACTACTTCAACACAAATCTGTCAGCAGATATGCATATGTATGTGTTTGAATATATGCATATATATGCGTCTATGTATATTCATGTATCTGCATATATGCATAGGTCTGCATCTGTGCAAATATGTCTGTCTAAATGCATATTTGGATGTCTGCATATCTACATAAAAGTAGGTGCCTGTGAATATAAATATGCGCATGCATTTATGAATATGTGTATGTGTGTGTGTATTTGAATAGATTTATACATATGTACAATTGCATATATGTATATTAATGCATATGTGCATATGTGTGTGTGTGTGTGTGTGTGTGTGTGTGTGTGTGTGTGTGTGTGTGTGTGTGTGTGTGTGACTGCATACTTGTACATATATTACCGCCTATATGCTTCTATTTATGTGTATGAATAAATGATTATATGCAAGCAGGTTTGAATATGAGTGGTGAGTGCCAAGAGAGGAGGTTGAAAAACCTGTTAAAGATATTATTTTCATAACAGATTTTTTATTTATTATTTTTAATCATTTATTTTTTTATTGAAATTAGTGTTAAGATCACGATAAGAATATCAGAATGAGAACTTATCACCAGCTAGAGTGGCAGTGTTTGTGGGTGAAGAACTTAATGAAGAAGATACTGACTTTGCTACTAATAATGACAGGAAATATTTAATCTGAACATAGAAGAGGGAGCAGAGTAAGAGGAGTGAAAACAAACAAATAAAATAAACAATGTCAGAACAAAACAGAAGAAAACAAAACAAACAGCAACAAAACAAAAAAAATTATACAAAACACCAAGAGTAAACAAAGTAAACAGATTAGGTGATGATTCTAAAGAATAAAGAAACTATAACTATAAAATCAACAAAATCGAAAGATATTGAATACAAATAGGTTAAAATCAATAAGCCATTGAACATAATGTATCTCATAGTGAAAAACTTTAGCTTCAAATTGCAAGTCAGGAAGTAGAGAGAAACAGGAGTGAGTAAAATTATCAACTACAGCTACGATGAAGACATTAAGAAAAAGAAGTACTTTTCTTTCTTTTCTTTTTTTCATAGGCACAAGTGTGGCTGTGTGGTAAGAGGCTTGCTTTCCAACCACATGGTTCTGGGTTCAGTGCCACTGTGTGACACCTTGGGCAAGTGTCTTCTACTATAGCTTCGGGATGATCAAAACCTTGTGAGAGGATCTGGTTACAAGAAACTGAAAGAAGCCCATCATGTATGTGTGTGAGCATGTGTTTGCATCTGCGTTTGTCACCCAGTACCACTTGACAATTTGTAGCAGCTCAGCAATAGAGATTGACAGAATAAATACCAGGCTTAACAAAAATTCGGCTAAAAATTCTTCAAGGTAGTGCTCCAGCATGGCTGTAGTCTAATGACTGAAGCAAGTAAAAGATAAAAGATAAAAGCAATGGGTTTCATGAATAAGCAGAGATGTTACTGTTTAGCTTCATGTTGATCCAGATTGAGTACAATCTGATTAAAGGCACTTCTGCTATGACTATGCTAACTTCATTTTGTTGGCATAATGTAGTTAGGATTACACAATATAGTGTGCTGTTCTTTTCATTTTAAAGACATGTTGTGACTTGAAGCATATTTGGCACCTATTTCTAGAATGTTGGGTAACCACATAAAATCTGCCAAATTAGTTCACAAGCAGAGATGTAAAGCTTGATGGTGATGTTGTTGCCTTAGTATTTTTTATGGGAATACAGTAAGTAGAAGTGTATGGGGTGTCAGGGAGGGGTAGCAATTTTGACAGAGGAACACTTTGTATTCTTAGGGGTAGTTTTTCCATGTTGGTCTCCACCTGGGATCTAAATTCTCAGTGGCTCCAAGCAGCTATTTGTATATGATGGTGGCCAGACCCCAGTAAACCACTTCACACACACACACACACACACACACACACACACACACAGGTGAGGGTAGTCAATGGGTATGTAACAGCTGAGTTAGGCCTTACCTGTCTATGCATGTGATAACCAGATCCAGTAGATTCTGCAGAAGAAATCTTCATGGCTCAACGTAGAAAAACTACATTTTAGAATGTATTGCAGCAATTCATTGTAAAATGCAGAAAGAAAATTAGGCAATCAAGACAGCTAGGTCATCCACTTCATCTGTCTCTATCCTAAATCATCTTGGCCTGGTCTTGCCATTGGATTGAAGATGGTCATGGATGAGAGAGTGAGACTGACTGTCTGCATTTCTTCCTCACTTTAAATAAAAGTTTCTGTGCAAGTCATCAGACATCTCCAGGATGACTGGATGGTCATTATCACCCTGATGGATGAACATGAATGAGAAGCAGAACTGACAAAAGGTACACCAGCGTCAAATAAAAATGCATGACAGACCACCAAAGTTGATTTAGTCTTTCTTTATTGGAGAATTATGAAAAGATTCATATCTGTTACTGTTAACTTTCATAGAGAACTTGGGAATTATTCCCAAGACCTGGAGAAACTCTAGTAAATATAATTATGTGAACTACTTCAAGATGCAATAAAATACCTTCAAAGATTTGAACTCATGAACCAGAGAAAGACAGTAGTGCCAGCGACAAATAAAAGTATAAAAGAATAAAACCTACCACTGAAAAACCTGAAAATACATGCATACACACACACACACACACACACACACACACACACACACAACATTCATAAGCCCTATGACAGCAAAGATTTTCCTGGTTCCTTCAGAGGAACAAATACTCAATCAATCCTAAATGCTATTTTCCCATTATGGATTGATTGAATAAAGGGCAATGCTCATGATCTTTTGAAGTGTCCCTGAGAACATTATAAAAGAAGTAGGATGGGGTCATGTGTTGTTGACTGTTGTAGTAGGAAACAGCATCTCAAGATATTGTGCTATATTATTAAAGCTAGTGCCAGGTCTGCTAAAGAATGGATTCCTCTAAAGTAGTGGTTCTCAACCAGTGTCATTATAAGATTATGGTGGGTTCACTTAAGCAAAATAATCCACAGTATCATTTTGATGGCTCATGAAAACAGTTTGCTATAGATATATTTATTGCAAGGAACAGTTAGGTTTCTTTCTCTAACATTTTATGCAGTTCAACCTATGCAAGTTAACGTGTGATGAACAAGACAGGAATTTTGAAAGAAATATCTATAAAACTAGTTTACAAATATCAAATGGTTATTGGGGTCTACAAAAATAAAATAGTAATCAAAAGGATCTATAGATGTAAAATCGTTAAGTATCAGTGGTCTAAAGGAACTCAAGAGCCAATGGCGTCCTGTCTTCAAAATAGCTAAACTTACTCAACAATTAAATTATTGCACTCCATTCTAACATCTTAAATACAGAGGAAACAGTCATAACTGCTCACCTCCTTTATTGTGTGGCTCCATGGTTGACAATAAGTATGGTTTCCATAAAGACAGATCAATTGGAAAGTTGCTATATTACAATATTGATTTTAAATTTTGGTACAAGGCCAGCAAGTTTGAGAAGGAAGCTAGTTGATTACATTGCCCCTCAGTAATCAACTGGTACTTACTTTATTCACCCCAAAAGATGAAAGGCAAAGTCGACTTCAGCAGAATTTGAATGCTGAACATAAAGACGGATGAAATACTGTTAAGGCATAGGAGTAGCTGTGTGATAAGTAGCTTGCTTATGAACCACATGGTTCCGGGTTCAGTCCCACTGTGTGGCACCTTGGGCAAGTGTCTTCTACTATAGCCTTGGGCCGACCA
>JAOPJW010003905.1:47681727-47694830 GCA_027122535.1 Octopus maya
TGTTGCTGTGTTTATGTCCCTGTAACTTAGCAGTGTGGCAAAAAGGGCCAACAGAATAACCACTAGGCTTTAAAAAATAAGTTCTGGGGTCAAATTGTTCAGCTAAAACTCTTGAAAGTGGCTGCACAGCATGGCTACAGTCAAATGACTGAAGCAAGTAAAAGATAAAAGGAAAGATACAGTGGTGAAAAAAAGCAAAACCAAACAAATGAATGCTTCAGGAACAAATTCACTCAAGATATTTGTTCTACACTGAGTTACATGCACTCCCTTGTTGCTCAGCAAAATTGCAATGAAGAAGTGAAGCTAATTATATAGCTAATCTACCACTACATGACTAACCCTTAACTAAAACCTTATAATCTGCTATAATAGGAGGCTTTTAGACATCTTACTTAAACAAAGGAGCTATAAGACAGCAGAAAGTTTCATTCAGCATAATGCATTCTAAATAAAAAAAATAAATAATAAGTTAATTTTGGCCCCAAATGAAGTTAACACATGAAATGAAGCAAGATAAAGGTAAGGAAATACACATCGCTAGGAATTTATCATGCTCAGGCTAGCATGGGAAAATTGACATTAACTGGAATATGGCTGACAATAAGGGGGAGGAGGAAAAGGGGAAGAAAGAGACAGGAAAAACGAAATGAGAAGAAGTGGGGAAGTGAGATAGGAGAAGTGAAAGACCTGAGGGGGTTAAACAAGGTCGAGATTAAAGTATTAATTAGTGAAGTGTCAAGGAAAACAGTTGTAATCGTTATGCAGTGATTATTGATTTCTTCATTAGGACTATGCAAAGGCAGTTTAGTTAGTCATGGGGAAGGAAACAGTTGAATGCATGATTCTGGTAATATTACTGGTACCAGTTTTATTGATCACAGAGGAATGTTATTAAATACAATGGTGATGTGTTGAGGTGCATGGCTTAGTGGTTAGGGTGTTGAACTCATGTGGTTTCATTTCCTGGACCAGGCGGTGTTGTGTTTTGAGCAAAATACTTCATTTCAAGTTGCTCCAATCTACTCAGCTGGAAGAATGAGTAATCCTACGACAAACTGGTGTCCTGTCGAGGGAGGAATATATAAGCCCCAGAATGAGGAAACCAGCTGTGTGATCCTTACAGTGTAATGTAGAATAATGTATAGCAATGACATATTTAACCCTTTAGTATTCAAACAGACCATATCTAGCCCAAATATTCTACTTGCTTTATGTTGAAACTGGTCAAATCCGGCCTCTTACACCTACCCTACAATGTCATTCTAAAAATATACAGTCATATCATTGAAATCTCAAAGCTATGAAATAATTCATAATTAATTGAAAATAACATGAATAAATATGCTTTACACTTGGCAGAATAATCTGAATACTAAAGGGTTAATTTGATACTCTATTTTCACTAAATCACCAAACTTCACTCTTGCAATTATTGATTTCTTACAATCAAGCAACATGCTAATTTTTTTGGTGGTGTTGTTTTTGAAGAATAAGATCAAATATGGGTGTTGCTTGGTTGTGGTTGGCACACAGATCACTAATAATTTTGAGGTGCAGAAGCTATTATAGTTGCAGTGAAAAAATCATCATCATCATTTAACATCCATTCTCTATGCTGACATGGGATGGGTAGTTTGACTGAAAACTGGTAAGCTGGGTAGCTGCACCAGGTTCCAGTCTGATTTGGCATGGTTTCTACAGCTGGATGCCCTTCCTAACACCAACTACTCCAAGAGTGTAGTGGGTGCTTTTTACGTGCCACCAGCATGAGTACCTGTTATGTAATACCAGCATCAGCCATGACTATGATCTCATTTGGCTTGACAGGTCTTCTCAAGCATGGTGTATTGCCAAAGGTCTCGGTCACTTGTCACTGCCTCTGTGAGGCCCAACGTTCGAAGGGTGCATTTTACGTGCCACTGGCACAGGTGCCAGTTACACAACACTATCATTGGCCATGACTATGAACTCACTTGAATTGACGGGTCTTTCCCATAAATAAATAAATAAATAAAAGCAGAGTGATGAGTAGCACATCAATGAGTCAGGAACTGGAGTGAATAAGCAAAAGGATCCTTGTCAATTAGTCAGATGACATTCTTTTGAATACAGTCAAGGCCAGTCATGAGTAAGCTGTAGCCTACAGGATTTTGTGAATGGCAAGCCAAGGAAAAATTCATAGTAATATTTTAGTAGTGTGGCCTGCCTGATGATGAACCATGTGTCATGTGGCCTGCTTCTCAAAAGAAGATTTCCCATGCCTGCTCTAGGCTGTTTTTGTGTGTAAAGAGGGTTCTGTCCCAGACTTAAGGTCATTTAGTCTACTATAGATATCACTTGTACTTTTCAGAGTGTCAGTATTTGCTCTGAGCCCAACTATTTTTTGGCACCAAAGCATTGGGAATGTAATTTTTGTTATACTGTGAGTATAAAGATCACCTTGAGAGGTTTTCCGTAATTGTGAGGCTTGGGCTTTGTAGTGCTTTTAAGGGATTTTAACTATGTGCTACCTCAAAAACAGGAGACTGTTTCCTGGGAGATGCAATGATTGCCACTATGCTGATGAAAGTGTATTATCATTATTGAAGGATATTTTAGAGGCCACTATTTGGGGAAGGAATGTAGATATTTTGTGAGGAGCCTTAGTTGCATGTGGATGATACCTGCATGAAAAAAAAAATTAAGAGTTACACTGAAGAGTGGTATCAAGTGATACCACTGAACATCATTAGAGGAAATACCAAGCATGTCATTAATGTACAGAAGGAAGAATGTCAAGGAAGTTGATGATATATGGGTCAGAGAAAGGGAGAGAGATAAAGGCAGAGTGAGAAAAAGAGAGACAGACAATAATATTTTATTTGTCTCAAAGATGTGAGTAGATGTCCCAGTTTAGACAGAACTTAAAAAGATTACAATATATGTGTTAACATCACAGAATAAATCATAGAAAATTCTTAAAAGATACTTATTTTTCAATGAAAATTTATTTCCAGCAAAGCCACTTCAAATTATATTTCACTCATTCTTCATGCATGTAATTTTTAGTGATAGGCAATAGCCTAGACATGGTTGGGCTTATTCTTCTGCATTATGCAGAGGTACATGGATGCAAAACTACAAAAACCTTCAGTGACCCAATGAGCATTTAGACATTTCCATTTAATGCAAGCACCAAAGAATGAAGAGGAGTTCACAGGAAGTCAAGTCTGTGATGTATATATTATTTCACTTTTATGACACTTCAGTTACCTGCAGCACCTTTGATTTCAAACCGTAATCATCAAACTGGAATGGAATGATTTATGCTGGGTTGACTTGTCCTTAACACAATACATGACAATGAAATCTGTGGAAGTGATCCAGCCATCTTTTAAAACATGGTATTAAACTTCAGAGGACTGTTAAGTATTTCCATTCGATTGTTATTGACATCACAACAAAACTGAATTTCTCTTGCTGCTTGATTTCTAACTCAGAATCATAGAGGAGACTTTCAACAACACAATCTTCTGCAAGAAAGTTGTCCACAAGGATTGATTTGTGCATAACAGATAAGTCATACCAATTAGTGCCAAAAATATTTATATACAAAGCCTGAACAATAAGTATCCGGACTGTTGTCATACTAATGAAGCTGAAGCATGCAGAATAAAGCTGCTTGGCACAGACTGACCTTGAACTCTGCTGTGCATGCACACTAAATTTTAATGTTTGAGCTCACTTCTACTGTTTGTATTGGCCTCTGAACAAGTATCACCAAGCTTTATGCAAAATTTGATGCAGATTTTCTGCTCAACTTTCTCTGTCATGGTCAATGCGATGATCACATGCTACACAACTTCTTTCCAAGCACTGTTGTAAACAGTGGAAGTGAGCAACAACGTTAAAACTTAGTGCACATGCACAGCAGAGATCAGCCTACACATAACAATGTATGCACACTAGCCAACTATACTATCAACAATGTAGACATGTGTTTACAGATTGACATAGAGTACCAATTGCATGACCTGAATGTGGTGCATTTTGCACACGAAACACTGCTTGCAACCTACATCCATAATAAAGAACAAGAAACATCCTGATGTTGTTTGTATCAAAAAGCCTCAATAGAGTTGTCATAGATTGAATATTGCATCCAACATCTAAACCACAAAACAGAATATAGGAAGCCTGGGGATTGTAGTGGCTATTCGAAATAAAAAGTAAATCTCACTACCACCAGCAGACAAAGACTTGTGTGACATTAATTGATTACTACAACACTACCATTCAGTGTAGATTATAAGTCATATCTTAATGTTAAGGCCTTGTAAGTGGATTTAGTAGACAGAAACTGAAAGAAGCCCGTCATATGTGCGTGTGTGTGTGTGCGTGTGTGTGTGTGTGTGTGTGTGTGTGTATGTCTGTCTGTCTCTTTGTCTGTGTGTGTGCGTGTCTTTATGTCTGTGTTTGTCCTTCACCACCACTTGACAACTGGTGTTGGTGTGTTTGCACCCCTGTAACCTAGCAGTTCGGCAAAGGAGACCAATGGAATAAGTACTAGGCTTTAAAAAAATAATAAGTCCAGGGGTTGATTTATTTGACTGAAATCCTTCAAGGTGGTGCCCGAACATGGCCACAGTCAAAAGACAAACAAGTATAAAAAAAAAAAAGATAAAGGCTTTTTAATGCTGAAATTTGAAATAAAAAGTAAAAAAATGCAAATATTGCTTTTGTTTTGCTCCCACTACTTTAATTCCAACTGGCAGTGGCTTTCAGAAATAGTTTTAAATATATATATCTGTAGATATATCTGTGTGCTTTTGTGTGTATGTGTGTGTACATACACACAAACATGCACATATATTAATATATTGTTAGCAGAATATATATTTAGCCACAATGTTAAGTTTATTTTATGTTTTTAATGATCTTTTTTCATCTTTTTATTGATTTCTTAAAGAAGCATATCTCCAATAAAAATGATACACTGTATACTACAAAAATAGGAAAATATAATCTAGTTATATGGATTTTTTTTTTTCAAAGAAAATTGCAACCAATTAAATATTGTTTTCAATACATATTGGAAGGTATTGGAATCAAAATTATTTGCATATAACCAGCTAAAATGAGAAACAATTCTTCATTGTCTTAAAATAAAACACAGAACACTTAAACTATAAGACTGGCATCAATGAATCAATTCTTTTTTAGGAAATTACTGTAGAAACTATGTTCTGAGTGATGCCAGTATATTGGCAACATTTACTATTTTTAAAATGGAGTTTTAAATGGAGCATTTGATCAATCATTGATAATATCTGATGTAATCGTCCTCAAACATCCTAAGTAAGACATTTTCAATTATATTTACTGGAATTAGATATGGTAAAATATAGCCATCTTCCTGCTGTGGCATATCTAAATCAGGGCTAGAACAGATGTTTTTTAAGATAGGTTTAACTTTATATGTTTCTTATTAAGCATTTTTAAACAGATATTTTCATTCCTCTAAAATAGGGGTTCTCAACAATTTTATTTTTACCTATGGACCCCTTGAATTCCTGTTTCACTTGAGTGGATCTCCATGGCCATTTGATGTTTTAAAAGTCTTATTTTATATTTCAAATTAAATATTATCAGGAATTGTATAAAAATTGTTAAAATACTTTGTGCATTGTAAAAGTATAACCAATTTATTGCACATAAACTTTACAGGTCTGAAGCACAAGTTTTTTATAGCCACTGAAAACTTACGGTAGACCCCCAATTTACGATATTGCATCCATGGACCCCACAAAATCTTATATGGACCCTGGTTGAGAACCTTTTCTCTAAATGAAATGATAACAAACTTGCCCAAACTGGTGTTCAGTAGGACAGAAGTGGGAACCACATGCAAGCAAAAAGAAGTTTTTAATAACACAGCTGTGCTTTTAGGTGTTCAAAATCCCATTATTAGGAATAGCATTTTTGTCTACAGCCAAAAGTTTAAGATAAGGAAAAAACTTTCTCAAATTAGATCTCTGATAATGTGAATGCAATGTAATTTCCTCACACATATATATTTCCACATAGGCACAGCAGTCCCACTGCATGGCACCTTGGGCAAGTATCTTCTGCTATAGCCTTGAGCTGACCAAAGCCTTGTGAGTGGAATTGGTAGATGGATACTGAAAGAAGCCAGTCACATGTGTGTCTGTGTGTCTGTGTCTGTGTGCATGTTTTTCCCCATTATCACTTGACACCGATGTTGGTGTATTTACGTCCCCGTAACCTATCAGTTCGGCAAAAGAAACCGATAGAATAAATACTAGGCTTACAAAGAATAAGTCCTGGGGTTGATTTGTTCAACTAAAAAGGTGGTGCTCCAGCATGGCCACAGTCAGCTGACTGAAACTGATAAAAGAATAAAAGCATATAAGGCTCTTAATATCTCAAATAAAGATCTCAAGAGGCGTTTAACAGCCGGCAGTAAGTTCTGGTAGTAGAGTGTTAAACAGATGAAGGATGAATCACCCTTCCAAGGCAAGGTGCTTGTTTATGATAGCTACAATTCCTGTTTGCTAAATGCTAATAGTTAGAGATCAGGAGTTTGAAGAATTAAGTGTACTATCAAAATAAACAATGAATCACTGGCACTAGAAGTGAAGAAAAGACCTTCTGTCACTAATTTAATACATAAGCTCAGATGTTTTGCTGATATGAAGATGAAATAGAGAAAATGCACTTTTATAAATTTTGATAAGCTGTATGCCAACTGAGAAGCCAAACATCATGCATTGATATCATAATAAAATTACTTGAAATTGAATAAAATTTAATACTACATATTCTAAATATACTACAAAACATTTTATAAATCTGCCAAGAGGACTGCAGGTAAAAATTTTTTATATAACTTGATGATGTTTGTTCAAATTTTCGGAATCATATGGCTTTATGTCAACTATTTCTGATATATTGCAAAATGTAACACATGTTTTTAAAAGGTTTCTTTATAGGAAGCAGTTCAATAACAGAATCTATCTTTACATTTGAAATTTTAGAAATTCTAATTCATATCGATGTTCTGAAGTTACTGATGTAGTGCTAGAATGAAAGTAATCCATAACTATAATCAGATTATACAAATACTTTTAGACATATCAAAATTTGTAATAAGACAAGAGCGAAGAAAAGAACAGCTTCACTGTTTTTGCTGTGATATGTCAAAGTAGTGGATGCACAAGGTCTAACTGTTTGGTTGTTGATCTCATGAGTCCCAGCACATGTATGCATTGCATTCCCATTACAGGCAAATGAGACCTGCTACTGGCTGGCAAACCACTCCAATATCTGCCAAGAAAACATTATGAGAAAGTCAGAACAATGTAACACTATGGTTTCTTCCAATGGGAGAATGTGTTGCAAAAGTGTCCAATACATGACAACAACCAGCATTAGGTGAAGATTGCAGTATCATCATCATTGTTTAACATCTGCTTTCCATGCTGGCATGGATTGGACAGTTTGACATGGAGCTGGCTAGAAGGGAGCTGTCCGGACTCCAATTGTCTGTTGTGGCATGTTTCTATAGCAGGATGCCCTTCCTAATGTCAATGACTTAAAACAGTGTACTTTGTACATGTCACTGGAACAGGTGTCTTCATGCAGCAGCAGCATGGGTACTTTTTACATGATACCAGCACCTGAAAGGACAAGCCTGTATGTATGGAAGACAGTTATTTTACTTAGCTTGATGCATCTTATCAAGTACAGCAAATAGCCACATCTCCTGGTCCCTTATCATTTCCTTAGTGAGGCCCAGCATCTCAAGATCCTTTTTCATGATTTCCTCCCACATCTTCTGGGTTCTGCGCCTTCCACAGGTACCTTCCACAATTAGAGTTTGGCACTTCATTATGCAGCTGTCCTAATCCATAAGCATCACATGACCAAATAGAATGTGCTGAGTACTTTGTACATGCCATTGCAATGAGTGTGTTTACGCAGCACCAACACGGATGCTTTTTGTATGGCACTGGCATCTGAAAAGACGAGCCTGTATGTGTGGAAGACAATGATTTTACTTAGCTTGACACATTTGATCAAATACAGCAAATCACCACACCTCCCAAACCCTTGCCATTTCCTCAGTAAGGCCCAGCATTCAAAGATCCTTTCTCACCACTTTGTCCCATGTCTTCTTGGGTCTATCACTTCCACAGGTACCCTCCACAATTAAAGCCTAGCACTTCTTTATTCAATATATTTCATAAATGGACTCCTCTTCCTAAGGAAAGTGTAATGATGGTTGTTTCTGATAGAACCCTATGGTGCTGCATAGGACGCTATGGTGCCGGTGCTGCATAAATGCACCTATGCCAGTGCTGTGTAAACATACCTCTGTTCTGGTGACATATACAAAGCATCCAACACACTCTGCTAAGTGGTTGACATTGGGAAGGGCATCCAGCCACAACAGATATAGGGTCCTATCAGAAGCAGCCGTCACTGCACAAGATCCTCCCAGGAATACTGGGTGGAGAAAATGAATGAGTGGATGGGTGGGATGGTTCATGATGATAAGGTCTGAGCAGAGTGATGTGCTTGTGAGGAAGGCATTTTTCATTTATTGTTCCAGTCTAGAAAGCTGGAAATAAGTACCACCAGCAGTGATGGACTGGGAAAGCTTTCAAAGGTAGGAGCAACAACAGCCCAATGTTTCATTTCAGCTATACAAATGGCTATCATGATAAACCTGAGTTGTACATGGCCTTCAACCACACACACACACACACACACACACAGTCTACATGGATACAAAAATTATATGTTAATGAAATGAAACCAGATTGACCAACCCTAGAGCTGAGCATTGGTTGGAGTTAATTTATGATAAAAAGCCTTCAAGTGATACAAGCAGACAACATAGCTATAAGGTCATTATACATCATGCACAAAATTCTTACAGATAGGTGTGGGCATGGCTGCGTGGTAAGAAGTTTGCTTCCCAACCACATGGTTCCAGGTTCAGTCCCACTGCATTGCAAATCAGGCAAGTGTCTTCTTCTATAGCCTTGGGGTATAGAACTATAACCTCGGGCTATTTGAAGGGAATAGTAGTTATTTCCTTAGATTTCTAAATAGAAGCAAATAGGAAATAACACTTACTGACCAAAGACAGAAAAAATATTTTTTAAAATTTGTTTCATAGTTTAATGTTGTCTTTTGTTTAACCCTTCAAAGACAGGATGGACAATGTGTTTGACCATGGATTTTTTTTTTTAATTCAGGATTGGTCTGGGGAGCAACTGAAATATGAGAAATTACTCACCACTGATGGTAAGACAGGAGCCAGCCACATGTGGGCACCATCTTTGGTATCATTCTCACCGTCAACAAGTTTGTCTGGAGTTCGAATATCTGACTGTACATTCGGAGTCAGTACATTCACACTGTCAGGATAAGCTGCCACGTCTGAAAGATAAGATTAATGTTAGAATGTTCAAAATGAATGAATAAACAAACAAATAAATAAATAGATAACTGAATGAATAAATAAATAAATAATGAAATAAAAAAACAATGAAACAACATGAGTATGATTAAATACAAAATGTATGGAATAGTGAGGACAGATTTTCTAGTTTGGTACTTATGGAAATTTTGTCAATAGATTGAGAGTAGGTATGTTGATCTCCTCCTCCTACCACCACCACCACCACCATCATCCCACCTCAATCACCTTAGCTCTGTCCCCATCCAAAACAGACATTTTTAATCAGGAAGACTTGTATCAGTTGTAAATGAATAAAGAAAAATAAATAAATTTAAAAATATATAAATAAAGGAACTATGGATGATGATGATGATGATGGTGATGATGAAGAACAAGGTATTGATGATTTTGGTTGAAGTGGTAAAGAAGGACAAGGCAGAAGAATAGAAGTGGCTGTGTATAGCATTTTGATAACAAAGATTTTTAGAAAGAGATGGAAATGCCGGTAACAGTTTTGATTGCAATATTCATAGGGAACTGGATGGTAAAATGATGATGGCAATGGTGATGACGATGCTGATGGTGAGGACAACAATGCTAGTGATGATGATAATGACAACAATGATGCTGATGATAGGGGTGATGGTGGTGCTTTCAAAGATGGAGAGCAATTATATCTATTTAGTTATTCATTCATGGTGATATCATCGATAACAATGGTTAAAAACTTCATAACATCTCTTGCCGGTAAAAGGTGATAATTACAGTCAATGGTTAAAAGGATTGTTTTTCCTTTTGAAATATGTGGAATATTAGAGTTGAAATAACTATTTTCTCAACCTAATAACCAAACGAAACACAAATTTTATTCGTTTTTTTTTTTTTTTTCCGCCTCTTCTCATCGGCAAAGTGAATAAACCTAAAAGAATGGGTAGTGAGTGATAATGGAATGAAAAGTTCTGATTATATGAAATAAATTATATTGAGAAAATATGGTTAGAACAAAGTGGACAGACATTTACTAATGTAGCCATAAACAAAGACACTACACAACGGATCAAAAACAGCAAAGGCTATATTGTTAGACCGATTCTATCATTATGTTTGTGGTAGTTTCGTAATTAAATTACTCCGCAGGAGTTCTGAGATCATTATATGGTTCTTTATAATATTCGTAGAAACATTTAACAATAAATTGACACAGACTGCTAATAATTATTATATTTATTATTATTATGATGATTTTTTTTTTTTTTTTAACAGCAAGAGAATAACAGAGTAAAAGATAAATGAAAATTCAGAAAACAAGTAATAATAACATTTCATATGTCCGCAACTTAATAAAATCAATGCTTTGGCAAATTTTGTTTCCCTTGATAACATACACACTGAATAGTCAGCAATATAAATAGATTACTTTCTGGCAATGAAGAATACTTAAACCGTAATTCTGAGATTACTGAAATAGATTTGAAGATTCTGTCTTGTTGATAACACTTTAAGACCCCAGAACCAAGAAAAATTGTTTCAATGACAATTCACAATTGCGATTAGTTTTTAATTTATGTGTCTGTATCGTTCATTTGAAATCAGATGAAGAATTAATTTCAACAAATTACTTTGAGAAGAGGAATTAATTTCCAACTCTCTTGGCACGATGGTCTTTAACTTCTAATATTGAACATTAATATCATAAAATTATCTGAAGTTGACTTTTTATTTGATGTTAGGTCTTGTGCAATAATGTTTGATATAAGAGAACAGAATAAAGCTCACTTGGATTGGACTTTAATATCTATATTTCAGTTTAAAGCTCTGTCAGTAAGATGATAATGATGATGATGATGATGATGATGATTAGGGATTAAAAAAAACCATTAATGTGCAAGTTATTTGGCAACAGTACTAGTGCTGGTGGCATACAAATGATGCACCCAGTACACACTGTAAAGTGGTTGGTATTAGGAAGGGAATCCAGCCATAGAAACCAGGCTGACACAGTACATGATGCATCCCTGTGACTCACCAGATCCTGTCAACCTGTCCAACCCAGGCCAGCATCGAAAATGAATGTTAAATGATAACGATGATGATGATGATTAGAATGATGACGGTGACAATGACAACTTAGTGTAGCATCCATGAACAATGCAGATGTTCTTGAAATTGGTGAGACTGGTGCGGCTGATGATACCTAGCCTGAATGGCTGTAGGTCAAAGCTTGCAGGAAATCCATTTTTACATATGAATATTGCTCTGGGGAGGTAGACTAAAACATTCTTTATTAGCACACTCACACACTGTGCATACAAATGAATCGAGATCTGCCAAGTTTGATTATGTGACTGATACAATTTAGTTCAGACTCATGATATTATATACAATTCAATTATGGCAATTCCAGTAAAATTGTTGCAAATTCTATGATAATTACTTTCTCTGTGATGATAGTAATTGGAATGACAAGCCAAACAGGTGACATTATGATGGATATGGTATGATTTTAATACTTCTACATCAGTTTAAAGCTCTTTGTGTGAACTATAGTGAACAGGCACAGAATTCCTGAAGCAGAGAAAACTCTGTCTTCAGAGTTTAATAAACAGCTGGAAGCTTGGTTCTCATCCATGTGCTCTTAGATACAGTCCTACTGCATGGCACCTTGGGGAAAATGTTGTCTATTCTAGCCCTAAGCTGACCAGGTCAATGAAAACTGTAAGAAACCCTCCATGTGTATATATACATATTCTTTTACTTTTACCTGTTTCGGTCATTAGACTATGACCATGCCGGGGCACCCCTTGAATTTTTAGGTGAATGAATCAACCTCAGTACTTATTTTTTGTTCTATTGGTCATGAAGTGACAGGGACGTAACTTAGTTGTCAAGCGGTGAAGGGGGTCGAACACAGATATACACACATATATATCCGACAAACTTCTTTCAGTTTACGTCTGCCAAATCCACTCACAAGGCTTTGGTCAGCCAAAGGTTAAAGTAGAAGACACTTGCCCAAGGTGTCATCAGTGGGACTGTACCTGGAACCATGTGGTTGGGAAGCAAGCTTCTTACAACACAGCTACTCCTATACTTATACATATATATACACACACACACACACACACACAATTCAATTATGGCAATTCCAGTAAATTTTGCAAATTCAATTATAAGCACTTTCTCTGTGTGAGCATGTGTGGCAAACTACATATGTGCATATGCTTATATCTTTGTGTAGGTTTGTACGAGTGGATGTACATGCACCATACAACCTAAGTGAGGGTGTTTATACATCCATATTTGCTCATGGTTGTATTTAGTTTTTTTTTTTTTTTGCTATACTGTGTATTTGTTTAGTTTCACATCTGGTTTTTATTTATCTTCTATAATAATGAAATTGCCCCCCATAATTTGCTGCTTTTGTACACACATATTGAGAAGAAAACTTGCAGAACAGATGTTATTTTAACGAGATACATTTTGTAATCACCTGAAGGGACACATCTAAACCAATAGATACTCCTAAACCAGTTGTTCAGTATCCCACCCGTGAGAAATCGATGCTAGATGGGTCAAAACAATTGTGATGATCAATAAACATTCTCTCATATCTTTTATATTCTCCCTC
>JAOPJW010003905.1:49460269-49472727 GCA_027122535.1 Octopus maya
TCTCTCTATCTCTCTCTCTCTCTCTCTCTCTCTCTATCTATCTATCTATCTATCGGTCTGTCTGTCTGTCTGTCTGTCATTCCCTTTTTCTCTCTCTCTCCTCTCTTTCCCTTATTCCTCTTTCTTTCTCTTTATTTCTCTCTCTCTCTCTCTCTCTCTCTCTCTCTTTCTCTCTCTCTCACTACATACGCAGGTATGGCAAAAGAGAAAGAAAATTGAAAAACAACGAGAGAAAGAGATTAGAAGGAAAGAAAGAAAGAAAGAAAGAAAGAAAGAAAGAATGAATGAAAGAATGAAAGAGAAATAAAAAATGGAAGTGAGAAAAGAGAAGGAGAGAGAGGAAAGTACATGGCGACAAGTTAGGTGGAGAGATGGAAGAGAAAATTGTCTCATACGATGAAAGGAAAAAGAAGAGAAAGTAGTGAAGAAAATGAGATGAACATAGAAGGTGGAGGAGATGGTCTCATAAAAGGGAATAAGAGTGGGCAAAACGAAATAAGAGACGAGATGATAATAGAAAATAGTCGAACGAGAGGAAGAGTATAGTGGAGAGTCAGGTAGTGAAAAAGAAGTGAGACATAAAAGAGAATTACATAAAACTTGAAAATTGTCGGAAAGAGAAGGAAACTGAAAAATGTAAAAAAAGAAAAAAAAAAAGAAAAACCGTATGATGAGAGTTCAAAAATTTAAAGAAAAAAAATATAGAAATACTGAAGAGACAAGAAGACCTAAATGAAATAAATAAATAAATAAATAAATAGATAAAAAGATAAATAAAACATTAGAAGAATTAAGACGTGCAAATACTAGGAATAATATTCAAGAAGAAAAAACTGTGAAATGAATTAAATTATAAATTAGAAAAAAGATATGTGTATAAAAGAATGGCGAAGAAATAAGATGGTAAAACAGAGAGAAAAGAGAGTGAAGTCGTAAATAACAAGTTGATTTCAACTTGTCTAACATCAAGCTATACAGTTATTATACTCTTATTTTCCTAGATTATGACGACAAATTTTGCAGTATTGTGTTCACATGATCTATCCATTCCCACTGAAGATATGGTGCCTGCTTGGCTGTATGACCAGGCTATTTAATAATCGCTATGCAATTTGATATATGACCTTTAAAGCTAAACTTAATAATCGAGAACCATCTATCTATTCTTCTCTCGCTTCTTCCCTTCCCGTTCGCTTTCTCTTCATTTCCCTTCTTCTATCAATCTGTTTATCTATAAATACGTGCGTGTTTGTACCAGTCAGTCTCTTTATCTGTATCTCGTTCTCGCCGTGTATGATTATGCATACATAAATGCACATGTGTGTTTGTGTGCTGTGTGTGTGTGTGTGTGTGTGTGTGTGTGTGTGTGTGTGTGTGTGTGTGTGTGTACTGATTATATATGGTACATGTCTCCATCAGATAGTGTAAGTTCATAATTCCGGCGTCACTGTAAACCTGCATTTCTTTAATGTCCCTGGATATTTAAAAAAAAAAAAACATTCACTCTATCACCTACCGGTAAAATCCATAGATTTTTAAACATTTCTTTTTCAGTTAAATGTAGGGGGGTAGAGAATTAATCCAATTTTCAGTAATTTCCAGATATTTAATAATATAGTCCAGTGTCGTTGGATAGTCAAGAATTCTCAGTGGACCGACACTGTAAACTACTTTCGACCTTTGTGAAGTTTTTTTTTCTTTTTATTTCGTTCATTTATTGTATTTAAACACCTGTTGTATGGAAAAAGCTAAAAATGTCCTATTTTTGTTCTCCTCCCAACTAATTTTACCGTTTTGTGGAGACAGAAAGTGCAGTGCCTATGAATCATTTACCTATTTATTTATTGTTTTGTTTCAGAGTATTCCAACACTTTTGAGAGAAAACGACGAAGTTGTTCTGAAACGAGAAACCTGGTTCGACTGCTTGTAACAGATTGAGTTCCACTAAAAGGTAATCAAAGATTAGGTGGGACTGTTAAGCATGGTAGCAGATTAAGTCTACCATTCTCACCCAAAAATAAAAGAGCCTGAATAGCGGAACAATTGCCCAAATTATTTCGTTAAGAACAGTAATATATATTTTTTACTCGAAAGATAGATAAGCATAGTTAACCTTGGAAGAATTTGAACACAGAGCACAATGAACCGGAACATAAAAGCACTACAACAAAATTAATAACTAATTAACAGATACTATTGATTTATAATTAAATTATGGACACAGCGAAGCACTTATTTTCGAATCTCAGGTTGCAAAATCCTGGTTACTAATTTAGTTTCTATGATATTGCTGCGAAGCTTGAAGTCAACTTTGAGTCAGCAGACCTATCAATAAAAGTGTTTTAACAGTACAAGTTGACGCATATTGTCTAATTGCTGGAGTTCTTCCTCCTTTAAGAAAGTAGGTTGTATGCTGAGAAAGATTTGGCCACCTTATCTAGCAGGTCAATTGATCGTTTAAATGTTTGCCTACTGGATCCAACTGGTTATATAGGTGTGACTAACTGAACTTAACACAAGTTTTGCACTTATTCAATAGAAAGCCTAAACTCAGAATTACAAGCAACAGAAAAACTCGCCAATGAGACACTACTGCCACAGCCTTCACTAATTAGACATAACAGATTATATTAACTGATTGCAATTAAACGCACTTCACTAGTAGTATTTTCGTATAGATGCCCAAATACCAAATTCCGCTGACGCCCGGATACCAAACAATATGATGATATAGTTGACAGTTATTATTTGGGCTCCGAAAAGGAAAATAGTTTTGATTTGCCTCAATTTGTTCCTTTCTTTTGTCGGAGCGTGCGCTGTTTCTGTGGTGTGACTATATATGCGTGTGTCTGAGTTTGCGCCTGTGTTCTTTGTGAAATAACAAAATTAAATATTTCATCATACAATTTCGTTTTGCTATGGCACATTCCTTACTAGACAGCATCTGTCCAAGCTGAGAGAAACTGAACCGTGTCAAAAGTTCCAAGCTTTTGAAGATATAATTTTCTTTTGAGAGAGATTTGGCGGCTAATTTTGGGAGCTTGAGTGGCCTTGAAGACGTTCTTCCATTGGTTTGTAACAGTTCTTGAAGACATATACAGTGTTATGTGTATTAGATTTATTAGTGGTAATTTGAAATTAACTTTATAATCAGTAATACTGGAAGACTCTGGGCCTGTCTCGACGATGATTACCCTGGTTTTTTTTTTTTTTTTTGAATAACTAAATATCTATTCACGAAATTGATGTAAATGTGGCAGAATATCCCACAGACAATGAGTATCAATTACGCAATTCTCGGGCTGAATTAGCGTGACTCGGGGTGACAAAACTGTATCTTTGAATTAAGAGTGAGAGAGAGGACAGAGAAAATGGTCACTAATACTTGAATCTACTTCATATATCGATCTTGGTGGGATGTGAATTCAGAGCGCAGAGACAATGAGCGAGCTTTACAAAGCATTTTAACCGACGCGCAAACGAGTGTTTTAAAAGGCCTTCTTTTGGCGAAGTTTATACAGCTCAGATTAGATGCCTAGGTCACATTGTAAAAACAACTATATTAAATGGATCGTCTCTAAATCTTGACATTTTGTATTTCCGTTGTTCGATCAACGAAACTAACTTCGCAATGTATTATAGTTAAGAGTTAACTATTTCACAAATATTTTGGAGCCTTAATGCAGTCCTCAAACATACTCAGCATGTTATAATGTTAGACAACATCGACGCATTCAGTTTACAGCTGCAATCCAACCAACAGGATTTAATTTTTAAAATGTAAAGATTTGTTGTTAATTTCTACATTTTTTTTTTTTAGTTTTGTCATTTTTAGATTTCAGTTTTAAATTTAACCATTTTAAACTATCGTTTTTTGAATTATGCTTTTAAACACTTACATTTTAAAACTGTTTTCAAAATATCTGCGTTTTAAAATTTATTTTTCCAAATTTCGTTATTTAATTTTTAAAAACTAACTTTCCCTCATTATCTTCCCTTTTTTTGTAGTTAATTCATTTTCAATATTAAAGTTAGTTATTTGTTTATTATTTTATTCTAAATCTCCAATCTCTGTATGTCTTGTTTATATATTTTTTCATTTTCTTTCTATTAAGCTTACGAAAGGATAGTGGAAACCTCACAACTAACATTACGTAATGTAACAAAGTTTTAATCTGAGAATTTAAGAAAGATTCAATCCGCAGCAGGGCGCTGCTAGTTTTAGAAAACAGAGTTGTCAGAATAGGCAACAAACAGCAGGCAACGCTGCTGTTCAGAAATCTACGCAGTTGTGACTCTATTTAGCTATAGGTGTCGGTAGTTATGACCTGAATTGAAGAATCTGAAAATTCATAATTTATCTTGAGAAAGATGAGGAAACTTCAGCAGTGATTTTCCGTTGCGATCTACTAGTTTATTTACAGATTACTCGGCCAGTCTCCTGATTTGGAGACAGAAGGGTGTATTCAACTCTTTGATGGGAAAGCAGATTCATGTGACAGCATGGTATATCAACACACCGGTGAGCCTGTGTAGCTTTCCCAAAGTTAACTCTCTTCTATGCCTTAGTCACAATGCCATCTACAATTTACTACATAACTGAGGCCCTTGTAAGCTACTAACTCTCCGAGCAAGAGCGATACTAGTCAGGGGGTGGTGTTTAATGCGTTCTTCAGCGGGGTGTGTGTGTTTGTGTGTGTATGTGTGTGTGTGTGTGTGTGTGTGTGTGTGTGTGTGTGTGTGTGTGTGTGTGTGTGTAAAATTCTTGAGAGAGCTGAGGTCAATCACTAACGAAGCGACAAGACGTTTTGAGTGAAGAGAGTTTTTGATGTTTGTAAATATGTGGCTGAGTTGCTGTGTTGGTTGAACTATCGATGCATACATTGAAGTGGGCGCATCAATTCACATAAGAATTTCTGGTGGAGAATTTTTCGAGGGTTTTACAAATCTTGGCTGTGCCTGTAATACATTGGAGTTGGAGAATCCGCGTCAGTTTCTTTTGCTCTTTTTTCCATGATACAGCTTGGCACCAGTGACGTCCAAACTCATTTCTACAGCTGAGTGAACTGGAAGCAACAAGAAAATGAAGTGACTTGTTCAAGAACACAAAACATAATCCGGTTCGGAAATCGAACTCACTACTTCATGATCATGATCATGAGCCCGACGCTCTAACCACTGAGCCTTCACATAGCAAAAAAAAAAATGAAATAACTAATAAAAAACATGTATGTTAAAGGGAGTATATTCATAAGGCACTAGTTGCATCAAGATTTTATTACAGGAAGAAGTGAAAGTTGGTGATGGTCGTTTATCAGTCCGTATTGAGTGATCGAACTCAATGACCAACAGTATACCAACTACGACCAATCTGTCCAATCTATCCAATTTATTTTTTTCAATTTATTACCTTAGTGAAATGAGTTCACGAATACCTTTATTTTTTTCTCTTTGAAAGAAAATACGATGTTGTTATTGGAAGATTTAACTGTTGAATATATACACGAGCGAGACCGCAGTTGCTATCTGACGATTATTATTACAGAAAATATACAATGTAACCTCCATTAATACATTACGTTACGTGATCACTAGATGTTACCATAACAAGTTTACGTTCAAGCTGTCAGCGATTTATCATATATGTTCATAGAACCGAAACGTGCAATGGCTGAACACGTAAAGAGCACGAAGCAGGTTTATAAACAGGTTTATAACTATCCACTCGCCGTTTCATCTTTCATGCATGTTGGGGGTAAAAACCATGGGCTTACCTTATTAATTTCTCAAAAGAGTCACAAATTTGATAAATTGATTATTACACTCAATATTGAATGCAAAATCTTCTGCAGTTTTATTGCAGTAGGTTTATAAATCATTCTCTTAATCACATATAATAGCCAATAGGCATTGCAGTCTATATGCAAAAAAGCTGACCAAATATTTTAGTGATTCTAAACATGAAAAATTAATTTTATAGATTCTCTTAACTCCAATTTCCCAAATGCTTTGCATTGATTGTTTTCATATTTAGTCATATTCCTATATCAGTAAACCAAGAAGAAAATAGATGTTTTGAAATATTAAAGATTCAGTCACTGTATCATTGCTACAGCAGCTTTAAAAGTGTCACTTCAAATAACTCATAAAGCATTCATGTACTCATTTAACTAATTATAGATATTATAACCAATATTCCTTTTCAATACTAACAATAAGATATTAAATCACTTTTATATCCTTATATATATCCAGATTTTTAAAAAATGTATAACAGATAATAAAACTTACAAAAAGAGGGTTGAAACTAAAAGCTCCATAAATAGAAAAATGTGGTGATTTTTCTATTCAATACCTTATATGATTAAGGGTAAACCATAAACAGTAGAAGAGTTATGAGCTCTTTGAAATTTAAATGTCAATATGATCACCTGATTGGAAAGAAAAACTGATATGAGGCAAAATGCATTATTTTGTCTTTAAAATATATTTCATGAAAGCATGCACTATAGTCTTATTAAAACATATATAAACATTCTATTCTATAGATACCAGGTCCAACCGGTCCTCCCGGCCCTTCGGTAAGATATCATTTAGCTCATTTAAAATTTTAGTTAATGTGTTTGGTTTTTTTTTTGTGTTTTTTTTTTACCTCCAAGTGTTAATAACTAGAGTAATATAATAACTCTACCTAATTTGAGCCCCCAAAAGTAATTCATATTATCCTAATTTGAAAGATAAGGTTAATGATGTCAAAAGCAAATAATTCCTTAAGTTAAGCCTATTTCTATTTCATTGATAGAAGAAATAAATTTGAGTATTTCATTGATTAAAAGTTTACTTTTAAAATATCCATGAAAAATGTTTCCATTTATTGAATTTGATAAACTAAACCAATTATAGTAAATAAGGAAATTTACTAACTCTATATTACATTGATAGTGTCTTTAGAATATAAGATAAACAGTTATTCTATATAAAATGTTAGAGTAAATCAAGTACAAAATAAAGATCCAAGAAATAAATTGCTTTTGAAACTAAACTGAAGGCACTGATATTATTTACCAGAACAAGGTACACAATTATGATAAAATAAGTAGTAGCATCCAGGGAAACTAGTGATGGTTTGTGGCAAATAGTGAGTACAAACAGTTGGAAGTTTAAATAATTGGTAGACAAGATCCTTCATGCAGAGAAATGTTTTCCGATGTCAAAGAGTTGCTCAAAAAATGATCCACTAGCCAACAGCTGGACTCATCTCATGTAGAGATTTGCAAGTGATGTAGTGAATAAGGTTGGTGAAAGTACAAAGTGGTCTGCAACTTACAATTGGGATTGAGAACTGGTTATATACTGATTGTGATGAACTGACAAATGTAATATACAAAGTAGAAGCATTTGAAGGTACTGGAAGAAGAAAACTTCTGACCAATAAGGTCTTGCAAGTTTTTTGTCTCTTTTGAAAAAGAGGCGGAACGGTTTGGGAAAGATGAAGCAGTTTGAGAGTCAAAGGAAATAAAGTGGAAGTTGTAGATAATATTCTGCTAATGTAACAGAGCTAACAAGTGTAAGTTAGAATGGGGAACCTTGTTTGTGGGTATCTTCATGTGGAGCAAAAATGACATGGCTCTGTCAGAGAGATTCTTGGATTTATTGGGACACAGTTGTGATATATGGATTGAGAATAAGGAAAATTTGAAGCAAAAGTGTAAGTCATCATCATCATCATCATCATTTAACATCTTTCTTCCATGCTGGCATGGGTTGGACAGTTTGACAGGAGCTGGCAATCCACAGGACTGCACCAAGCCCCACTGTCTGTTTTGACATGGTTTTTGCAGCTGGATGCCCTTTCTAACACCAACCACTTTACAGAATAGACTGGGTGCTTTTTATATGGTACCAGCAAGGTCTGTTTGGCATCGTTTTCATGGCTGGATGCCCTTCTTAGTACCAACCATTTTACAGAGTGGACAGGGTGCTTTTTGCATAACACTAGCACTGGAGACTTACATGACAAAGATCCTTTAAGGGGAAGGTTGGTATTGAGAGAGGTGGCTTTGCATCAGTGATAAGAGGTTAGAGTATGACAAAGACAGAAACAGATGTCTTGTAGAGGATTTGTATACTACGCCACAACCATAAACTAAATGAATATAATATAAATAAATGACACTGCTCATGTCAATAAAAACAAAAAAAAGATAGAAAAATATGATGCAATATCTACAGTTAACTTCAGAATTATAAGAATATTAATAGAAGATAGCAAGGGAAGTCAAATATTCAATATTAATTTAAGTAAAAAAAAAAGGGTATGGAAGGTTATTCATGATATGCATACTTTTCTGAATGTTAATTTGATCACAGAATTAGTTTGAACATAAAGCTTGTAATCCTATCCTTAAATAGACATTATTGCATCAAAATAGCTTCTAAATATGGAATGGTGCATCCTATATGTTTGACTATAGCTAGAAACACAAACTATCTTGTTTTATTTACAAAACCATAGTGGTAACTTGCTGCCTTTTCTATCATCATGTAATGTTTACTTTTCATTTGATTTAATATTGCTATGACTGCTTGTTCTTTAAAAATCCATTGATTTCATCTTAGCCTTATTTAAAATATTACATACCACTTGTCAATCAATCTTTTTATTAAATGATCCTTCTGCGATCTGCAAGAAATGGCATGCACTAGCATTCTTTTCTCAACCTGTATTATTGTAGAACACTCTTTCTACACATCTCACCAATAAATAATTTAGAGAAATTTAGATAAATATTAGTTGCATGATGTTAATTTGGCCTTCTACATTTTTGTTTTAATAAGGTCATTACAGACAATATTTTTTCTTCCCCCCCACTTTTCTTTGAAATAAACTTTCATGACATAAATGAGTAACAATAAAAGAGCCACCTTGCATGATTTATGCAGAAAAGGTTACAGTTCAGTTTGTCCGAAACATGAACTGTATTCTTCTCTCCCTCCTCCACTCTCTCTCTCTCTCTCTCTCTCTCTCTCTCTCTCTGTATATATCTGTCTGTCTATCTGTCTCTATTTATACATGAATCTTCCTTGCTTTTATCATTCTTGCATATCTGAAAGAATCCCTTCCTGTTTGATTCCTTAGCTTTTTATTTAAAGCTCTCTCTCTATAAAATTGGCTAGCTTATTTACCCATGTAGTTTTTTTCTATTGACCGTGAACCAGCTTTCTCTGAGAAACAATAATGGAAAAATGGAACCCAAATCAGAAAATAGTCTTGTAAGTGTTGTTTTTAAACAGGTTTAATAATTCTAGTTTATATAGCGCCAATAATCTTTGTTCTAATATCTATTTTTCCATACTGTACAGATTAATCATATTAACTATCTGCTTATCTAGCAAAATAGATATTTTTAAAAAATATAAATATCAATTATCATGACTTAAATAATGATTACTTAGAATTTCTGTAACAGGAAAAATGAAACCTTTTTTCAAAATGAGTGAAAGATTCACTCTTATTCTGATCACTATTAGAATCATTTTAATAGCCGATTTTATTTTCAACATGTATAATCGGTTATAGAATGGTTAGAGAATTTCAACTTTGACATGTTTTCAAATTTTTCACTTTTAATAAAATAAGATCAATTTTGCTATGATATAGAGAAAAAATGTATATGGTCAAATTTTTGTGTGTTTTAGCATGGTAGATTTAGTACAGCATAATTATGCATGAAAGCATATGAGATACAGTGTTAAATTTAAATGGAAAATTTTCCCAATTTTCTTTTGATATAGTCGTATTTATCTAACATATGGTTTATACAAACAAAGCATAACATGATTTCCAAAACTGAACATTTCACTGCAGACTCAGGAAACTTTGTGACAGAAAGATCTAATATTACTTTCTTTCATTATTGCATTAATTAGTGCTGCTGCTATTATTATCATCATATTCCTTTACATAATTATCAATATTTTTTCTGTGATATATCAATAATTCAATTATTTTCATGCATACAATTGATATTTCTAGTATTTAGTTGCTGTACTTAATTTAATATGTTCCTTAGATTTATATTTTTTCTATCAAATATCTGTTGAATTCCTCTTTTTATTATTATACACCTAATACTAATACAATGTAACCTACATGTGATGTTTAAAAAGAATGGCAGTTTTTCTAAAAGTTTAAATATTGTTTAAGTCAGTGACTTCAACCATTACCCTCTTTAGATCAATTAAACCATCAGTAATTATTACTATTAAAAATTTGCCACCACTAATAAACTAGGTGCCTGCTGTAGCAATGTATTTAAAATCAATATATGTGTATATACATTGTGAGGGTCTCTGTTTTTGTTTTGTTTTCCTCGACAAATTTGATTCAATGCAACTTAATTTCCAGTGAAACATTTTAACAAAATTATTGATGATAAATAATGAAATATTGGACTATTTGTCATTTTTTATTCATTGCAAATTTTTTTTTTTTTTTTTTTTTGCTACTGAGTATGTGCAGAGATTTTTTGCTTAGTTTCAAAATCTAATATCTATTGTAGTTTCTTTTATATCACTTTAGAAAATTATATGATTTTTATGCCTTAAAAGTGAAAAAAATAGTGCATAACAGCACTCTACCTGCCATTTTTTTCCTTATAATTTTCATGATTTACCAAAAATTATTGAGAAAATTTTGCCTAACATACGTACTTTTTTTTTAATTTAGAGAAGTACTTAATATATGTTTTTACTACTCTTTTTTATCATTATCTAATACTCTACTTAATGTTTATTTTAACCATAATTATTGACTTCTAACATTATGTTTTTCCTCTCTCTCGCTCATTCTTTTAATGTCTTTTTACTCTTACTATATAAGTATGTTAACAGCTATTTGGTATGAAAAAGTTTAGCTTTAAATGTAAAAAAAAAAAGTATTCTGTTTGCTATTACTGTTGTGTTTGTGTTCCCTTGCTTCCCTTAGATTTAGCTCATCCTTTACATTTCTAATTTTAAAAGAGTCGTGATTATTTTAAATGATATATGCTTTATATATTATTAGTTACTGGATTATATACAGTAGTACATCTACCTTTTGATTTAATATTATTTAAAAATTATAACATTGTCATGTTTAAAATATGTATTTTTACCATTTTATCTTTTGACAAATAATTTTTATATGTGTGCATGTTTTTGTGAAGGTGAACACTTCTTTCCATTGTTTTCTTTGATAACACACACACACACACACATATATTTATATTATACCATATATATATATATACTATACTATATAGAAAAAACAAGGTTATTTTGTTCCATGCAGGTAGAAATATAGGGAAAATAGAAGTTAAAAATGCACTGAGAATAGTTAAATTATTTTTTTATTATTATAAAGATTGAACTGGTTTCAAGTCTAGGGGTTGTACTGAACTATCAATGCTCTGAATGTTTTCTTATTTCTTTATTGCCCACAAGGGGCTAAACATAGAAGGGACAAACAAGGACAGACAAAGGAATTAAGTCGATTACATTGACCCCAGTGCGTAACTGGTACTTAATTTATCGACTCCAAAAGGATGAAAGGCAAGGTCAACCTTGGTGGAATTTGAACTGAGAACATAACGGCAGACAAAATGCCGCTAAGCATTTTGCCCGGCATCTTAACATTTCTGCCAGTTTGCCACCTTATGCTCTGAATGTTTTCTGTCAAGTGTTTGTAGAGAATGAACACATGATTAAATTTAGAACCGTCCGTATGTTTGGCTGCTATGTTTGTGTGTTAGTGTCACATGGCAGTATATATTGCACCTAAAATGAAAGCCTACACAGTTGAATGAACATGTTTAGTTACAATCAAGGCACCCCAGATTTAATGCCTGGTGGGAGAGTAGACAGGAATAATCAGTTGCTAAAGTTTAGGTTGATAGATGTGTAGGTTCCTCATCTTAAGTGGCAGAATGAGTTTTGTGTGAATAGTTATTTGTGTATATACTTTGTTAAAGCTTGTTAAGTCTGGGTTTGTACTTTTGTATGAAAGTATTCTCTTTGTCTATCCATGCTTCATCAGTGGTATTCCCTGAACATAGGTAGAGTGGGAAGACCTGGAATTTGCTTCAATGCTTTTATCTCTTTTGATGATTAGTATATCCAAGAATGGTAGTTGAGTTTACTGTATTCCATGCTGAAGTCTATATTGTTTATACTGTTGATTAGGTTTTTGAAATCTATAAGTTGTTCAAATGTGTGCATCTGTAGGATTAGGCAGTCATCTACGTAATGTTTCCAGTTTTCTAGTAGATATTTGTATAAGTTTAAGCCATATCTTAATTTTGATTGTTCATATATTTGGACTTCCATGTAAGCCATGACTAGATTGGCGTACATCAGAACAACTTTTGTCCCCAATGCAGTCCCAGATATTTGTTTGTAAATACTGTCATTGCAGTCAA
>JAOPJW010003905.1:49889606-49904038 GCA_027122535.1 Octopus maya
AGACAGTGGAACTCCAGTTCTGACAGCAAAAACTACGTTATCTATGACTCTAACTGTCAGTAACAAAACATCAACCAAGATGACAGCAGTGCAGTTTCAATCCAATGATAAAATACACATCAATTTATTCATCATAATCATAGTGGCAGCAGTGACAGTTTCTGTATTACTGGTTGTTTCCATTACTGTGTGCATTGTCAGGAGAAACAACCAGCAGAAAACACATTATAAATGTGGAATAGACCCTTCAAAGAAATTAGTGGACAAAGGAAGCCTTTCAGGATATTCCTGTGCAAAACAAGTTTCTTCCAAACATGAGAGTCCAGATGTATTATTAAGTATAGAAAAAGGTGAAGACCCACATCTTATATGGCCCAGAGATAATCTATCCACAAGACACCCTTTATGCTATGATGGTAAAGATACTCCAATAGAAATTCATTGTGATACTCTTTCAAGTGGAATTCATCAGGTGAGAAATTTTTCTGTTTTAAAATTATAATTAAATCCTTTTTGTTTGATCCTTGCTTTTTAAACTCTTATTCTTTTTTTGTTTTTAATTTTGTTTTTAATTTACTTTTCTTCTTCCTGAAAACTGTGTGTTACATGTTATATCAACTAGCTTTATAAATTAAACCAAACTGATTAGAACTGCTAGAAATGTAAAGAATTCCAACATAGACTCACAATTAAGAAAGAGCTAGTTTACATATTTACAGTTTTATTGTAACTGTTATTTACTCATCTGGTTTAAAATTTTTAACAATAGTTAAATTTGCTAAAATAAATAATAAGCCAGTGTTTATTCAATTTGGTTATGCTTTGTCATTTACAAAATTAGCCTGCAGCTTTGTCAAAACAAACAAAAGAAAGTCATTAATATTCTCTTTGATGACTTTATACTTTGTCTAAAACAACAGATATTAAGTTCAAATTAAGCTTAACACATATTTCCATCTAATATTAGAGTTTCATATAAGACTGAAGAAAGAAATGCAAATAATATTTAGGTCTTGCTTATTGGCTAAAATAACTTACACGGTTTGTTTTATTAACTTATTGTTGTCTTTTCTTCTGGTGATCTATAAATGTAACTTTCTCTAGCATACTGCAGGCAGTCTTCCTTCTCTTTTATGAAATATTGCAGCAAAAGTAGCTCTTTTTTCTATTTTCGTAAATCATCAGTCAATCTAGCTTTATCTCATATACTGCAGTCAATATGGCCCCATTTGACATACTGCAGTTAATCCTATTCCCTTTGACATACTTCACAACAAACTAAATCACTTTGGTATAATGAAGATAATATATAAAAATATCTCAAATATGGCAAACACTCTGGTTCAGTCAGATATACTACTGGAGAGCATAACTCTGGAATACTATGCAGGTGATCTACCATCATCTCATAAACAAACTGTAGGTAAGCAATCACCCTCTGTTGCACCATTGGTAATCTAACTCAGTGTGTATTTTTGACAAATAGTAATCTAGGTGTTTATGCAAATATATATAAAAATATAGTAACTCATAACACTAATGATTCGACTTCCTCTCGTAAATTCCACAAACAATATAATAATACATACAACAATACGCATGTGTGTGTGTGTGTGTGTGTGTGTGTGTGTGTGTGTGTGTGTGTGTGAGTGTGTGTGTATGTATCATATTGATATATTATATGTGTGCGTATGTGTATATTATATCTGTGTGTGTACATGAGTGCATGCATATGTGTATGCTTGTGTGTATTTGTATGTGTGCATGGCATGTGTAAGAGTGTGTTTGTGTGTGTGTGTACATGTGTGCATGTTTGTGTGCATGCTTGTATGTGTGTGCATAAGTGCATATGTGTGTGGATGGCATGTGTGAGAATGTGTGTTTGTGTATGTGTGTGTGTGTGTTTGTGTGTGTGTGTATCAGTGTATGTCTGTGTCTGTTTGTATGTGTTTGTCTCAGTATATTGCTGAAATATGTTGTGGACAATTCTGTTTATTTATTCATACTCTACTGCAACCTAACTCTCATTTGACAAACTCTGTGTTCTTGCTTGAACCAAAACCTCAGTTGTTCACTCTTACCAAAAATAAAGGCTCTATGTTTTATATATACATTAAGGAAGGTTATGTTTCAACCACATTGCTCTGGGTTCAATTCCAAGTCACCAGACCTTGACAACTGTTTTGCATAATGAATTCAGTTTGTGCAATAACTTGCAAAACAAATTTCGTAAACAGAAACTTTACAAAAACATGATGTATATATATGTATGTATGCATTCTCTCCTGTTTTTAACTGTTTGGTGTCCTCATGTAAGGAGTTGGTTTCTAACAATGATACAAAGCTCCATCATTGGAATGAAGATAAAAACTAATTTATGCCTCAAACTTGAGAAAAGTCTTGTACAATTTTACTGTTCTGCTTACTAACTGTATAGGTAATATGTGTATGTATATATGTGTGTGTGTATGTTTATGATGTGTATGTGTGTGTGCACGTGTGTGTTTGTGTGCATGTACATGTGTATGTATATATATATGTATGAGTGTATGTATGTGTGTTTGTATGAATTTATGCTAGTGTGAGTATGTATTTATGTATGCATGTGTTTATGTATGTATGTGTGTATGTATGCATATTAGTAAAATATGCAAATATTAGTGACAAAACTAAAAGCCAGTTGCTTTATGAATGAAGATCCTTAAGATATTTGTTCCACATGGAATTAGACACTCCCTTGTCATTCACATCATCATAAATACAGTAAGCTAGTAATTAGTCCTTTGTGAATCTGCAACCAATACTGCCATTTCTTACAAATTGCGGTATAAAATAAATGAATAAATAAAATCAAGGTCTAGTTACTTAAACTGACCCCAGCATTTGATTAGAACATTAACTACTATGCCATATGCCTGTGAACATATGGCGTAGTGGTTAAGAGCGCAGGCTACAAACCCAAAGATTCCGAGTTCAATTCCAGGCAGTGACCTGAATAATAATAATAATAATAACAACAGCAACATTGAGAAAATACCTTAGTAATGAGAACCCAGGTTTGAAATTTCCCCAAGACACCTGATGAAGGCTGGAGGGTATATCAGCCAAAACATTGTGTTATGATGAGGACAAATATCCGTCAAATGTAAATTATCTGATTTGTTTCTTTAAATGTATTAATACATATGCCTAAACAATCACTAATTGTGTTTTTAGTCATCATTATCTTCAACTTAACAATTATTGCCTTCTTTATGTAATTTTGTTGTTAGCCATTATTTTCATCAGGTCATTTCCATTTACCATTTTCTATCTTTAACTAAGTAATTTCAGGATATCTACTAGAATACTTGCTGTTTAAAACGTTTGTCCATATTTTATTGCTATTTTATTGTATTGACATTGGTAATGTCTATTTTCAGCATCAATAGCTCTTTAGCATTCAGATTACTCTGTCAAATGTAATACTTACATTTTGAATTAATCAGGCATTATCTTGTAGATTTGAGATTTCAACAGTGTGATTGTATATTTTTAGAATGACATTGTTGGGGTGAGTGTGAGAGACAAGATCTAGTCAGATTGAATATAACATGGGTAGAATATTTTGGGGCCTGATATAACCACTTTAACCCTTTCGTTACTGTATTTATTTTAAGATGCTCTGTGATTCTTTCAATTACTTTAAATATAACAAAGAATTTTGTAATTTAACTTAGTTATCATTCAGCTAATGTTAGGAACATAAATTGTGACTAAGGTTTGATGGACGATTTTAATTCAAAACTTATGAAAACAAAACACTGGTACTCAGGGATAGAGCCGGTTTCAGCTGGGTTGGTAACGAAAGGGTTAAATGCTAAAGGATACAAATGCTGCTATGGTAGTTTTTTTTTTTTTCTTCTTTTTCTACGGTTGCTAGCTAATATTGAAAACACATATTACATGATTTTCCGCTTGTCTTATTGCCTTCATTCCACTTCATCCTAACATCTGTTTCAAAAGACACTTTAATCTTTGTGCAACATTTGTTCATATGTTTTTTTCCAGTTATTTCAATATATCAATTGAAATTAAACCATGTGACATTCACATTTCTGATGGTACATCAAAGATTGTGGGCCTAATTTCTTCTGAAATAGTATACAACAAATTAAGAAATAAAACATCACATAAAAGTAAAACAGTCTTATCATATTTATTTCATCTTTAATCATAAAAACATTGGTGTTAAGAATATCATTAAACGAAAAAAAAACATTACCATCAAATGTTACTTCAGGTCAGATTACAGGTGTGCAAAATTGGAATAGATTTTAGAGTGTTTCAGTAAATTATTTACTGGACAGTTTTGACTGAAATTTGGGTAGTACATACTCAAGTGTTGCAGATATATTTATGTGTTCCATTGTATTTATTTAATAGTAATATTACTTCAAACTCACCAATTATTGAAAACATAAACTCAACATTACAGAATTTACTCAAAGCTGGTTACATCTGCTTAAACAATTTATGTTAATACAAAAATCTACTGAAAGTATATTGATCACCATCCGTTTTCCATGCTGGCATGGGTTGGACAGTTTGAGAGGAGTTGTCCAGACTCCAATTGTCTATTTTGGTATAGCTTCTGAGGCTTGATGACCTTCTTTATGCCAACCACTTTACAGAATGTGCTGGGTTCTTCTCATGTGCAACCAGCAAGAGCACTTTTACATGATACCAGCATGAATGCATTTTACGCGGCACCTGCAAGACAAAGTATCAGTTCGTAGGAGTTACTACCCTGTTAGATGAGTGAGCCTATACTAACCACCCTTTATCATCCTTCACCTCTCCATGTACCTTATTAGCTAATAGAAATGTACATGGTTTATTGATCCGTTACAATATAAGTGAGCATATATTCATATTAATTCTTTTGTAAGGGTACAGCACCCTATTGCCATTTAACCAGTACAGGACCTCTAGCTCAACTTTAAATTCCCTCTTTAAAATGTACCGCATCTACAAATATAAACGAAATATACATTCACTATTTCAGGTTTTAACTCCATTCTAAAAGATATCTGTTCTTATCGTAGATTTACATGATACATTTAGCATATTTTTTGTGTAAGAGAAAAAATATCAGACAGTTTACTCAATATATTTCCCCCTTCCAAATTATTTGAAGGCAATCTTCTGTATCCCTTTTGCCCCTTCAATTTCCCTAACACACATCAAATTAACTACTTATTGCATTAAAAATGTTTTACCCAAGCCTTTTTTTCTGTTATCATAATTTTCATTTAACATCTATGTTCCATGCCAGCATGGTTTAGACAGTTTGACAGGATTCAACAGATCTGAGGACTGCACTGTGCACCAATGCCTGCTTTGGTTTAGTTTCTATGGCTGTATGCCCTTCCTAGTGTTTACTGTCAAATGCTATAGAGTGTGTTAATCAAAATTCCTATCACTTTTTGGTCTTTTCAGTTAGATCACATCTAGTATAGAAGCCAGATGATTGTTACAATTAACCAGTAACTACTACTATCATACATGAGTATTTTTCATAAGGCCACAGGTTTCTTTAATTCACTTTATTACTTATAACATTGCTGCATAAAATCTGACTTGTAATATGTCAAAAGGTCCAATTAACTTCATGATTATCTTTTTGCGATCACGTTTTTTTGTTTTATTTATTTATTATTTATTTATTTTTTTTTGTAAACCATAATTTAGTCAGAGGAATAAAGGTAATGTCCTAAACCTCTTTCAGGGCCTGTATGATTGTAGGAGGAGGAAGTTTTCCTTAGACCAGAGACATGGCATGAGTGCTTGTAACAGATGGAACTCAGCTGAAGGTACATGAGGGCCAGGTGGTGATGCCAAACTGGGAGCTGGATTAAATCTACTGACCAAGACGGATCTATGACAGACTTTCATACAGTTTCCATCTACCAAATTTCACTCAAGTCTTTAGTTGACTCAAGGTTACAGCAGAAGACATTTGTTGTAGGTGCCACTAAGTGGGATTGAACCTGAAACCATGTAGTTGTAATGCAAACTTCTAAACCATGCGGCTGTACAATCGTAGACAAATAAGTGGCAACAAACATTTATCTATCTGACTCTAACCATTTGAACTGACTCTTTTTTTATTATTGGAACATTGACAATTCTAGAAAATCTCTTCTTACCCTCTCCCACCCTCCAAACACTTGAGCATTATTAGTAATATTATTGTACCTTCGTTTTACATTGTCAGTCTTTTTTTTTTTCACTTATCTGTAATTTTTCCAAATGGATTGTCAATAATGAAGAGAAGCCTATCAATGTGATCAGTACTCTTCCTTTTTCCCTCCCCAAATTACCTTTGTTATTTATTGAGATTCCAAATGAACCTCAACAAATGCTTTTAATCCCTCATGATTTGATGCATTCACCTCCCAAAATGTTAATAATAAAAGATTGCAACCTGAACTGATGAGATTTCTCTACTTTATACACATTAAGAGTGTCTTCAGCAACTTTTTCAAGAGAAGATGTCCATGAAACTAGAATTTTACTGCATGGTCTATATATACTTTAATCCTTAGAAGTTTTAAGAACTGAGTAAAATCTATAAAATGGGAGTTTTATAGATTTTACCCAGAGAAAAGGCAACTATCCTAAAACAACTTCACCTTTTCTCTATGGTTTCATCCCATTGTTTCTGTTTCCTTCCATCTATTCTATATCTGCGAAAATTTGTTATATCCTAGTATCTAACATCTTGATCAGTAAGTTAAAAGGACAAATAATTTGTATAAGTACCCTCACCCACCCACCTCCCTAGTTCCTCTGTCCCCACTCATTTTCACTCACCTTGTACCTTGAAGGGGCTACCTGGACATCTCATCACTATTATCTCTTTGCAGTTCCACCTTACTTTCTTTTCTAAATGTGAGTAACCATGTAGCTTCACTACAAGAAACCTGCTTAGCCTCCTTCTCTCATGCTGCAATCCCCTCATGTAGTATAAGGATACCTCTTTTCTCTCAGGGTTTTTGTGAACTGCATGGTAGCCTCACAAGTGCTGGTGGCATGAAAAACAGCACTCAGTACTCACTGTAAAGTGGTTGGTGTTAAGGGCATCCACCCTTAGAAACTGTGTCAAAGCAAACACTGGAACACTGCAGCCCTTGGACCCATCAAATTTTGTCAAACCATCAAACCCATGCCAGCATGGAACACATGTTAAATGATAATGAAGATGTTCAGCCCTCGTCATTGTCTATTTTACTAACCTCTCTCTCTCTCTCTCTCTCTCTATATATATATATATATATATACACACACATTTTTGTCATCATTCTGACAGGTTAGAGAGGCTTATTTACCTTTATGAATTTGAAAACAATACTGAGGAAAACCTAACTGCTTAAAAGCTCAATCCTAGTAGTTTTTAACTTTGACTGAAGTGCCCCATTCAAAGCATTAAGCTCACAAAGGGGGTAGAAAATGTCAAGGGATGTTGTGGAGGAGAGACATAGAACATTTAGAGGGGCTGTGATTTTTATTAGAAATAAGATAATTAACCAAGAACAATACTTATATTTTAAACACATTTTCAAAAAAAATTTTATCAAGGTTAGAATTTGAATAAGGCATTGTGTTATCAGTGAGCAGAAACCTGACTAATAAGGAATCATGCTCTGCTATAATTCCATTCTATATATCCTCACCATATTTACTAATTTCCACAGACTTTGATTCACACAAATACCTCAGAGGCAGCCACTGGTGGGATAGTATAAGAAAATATGGCTAATAAGGGCAAAAAATTAAACCCTTCTTTTTTTTCCCCCCACCCCTTTTTGCGAAACAGATGTTTTAAAATGGCATTTAATGAAAGAGGCACTGAGTTACAAAAAGTCGGGAGCCACTGGTCAGTACAAATAAGACAGACTTTATGTAAAATGCCAGATAATATATAGTAAACCAGTTCCTTCAGAATGAGATTTTGATATTGACTGCATTACCTTGGAAAAACAACCTAATCCCCTTCAAATCACATCCTACTTTTTTTCAAAAAAAAAAAAAAAAAAAAAGAAATGGCTAATGTAGTATGAAATAAGAATGGAAGATTAGGAATAACATCCCAGCTGCAAGAACATAGAGCCATCTGGCCAATGCTAGTATGGTGAACTAGATGTAAAACAGTTATTTTAATCTAGCAACTATATCTTCCAAATTTAGCAACTCAGATGCCCAAAATAGATTTAGTGAATTCAAATCGAATTACAGAAATAACGTATCTTAGCCAAAGTACATTACTATCCGTGTCTGTAAGGATTGGATAGGTCTTGGCATTTGTGGTCTTTTAGTATTTGGCACACCTGACAACAGAAAAATGTTGCTACTGTAATTTTTTTTTTTTTTTGGTATAGCATTCTAAAATATAGTGTTGTTGTAAGAAATTGTTCTAGCTGCTGTAATTCACCCATTTAGATCTAGACAATATAGAAAATACAAAACTATTTTTTTTATTCAAAATATAAATTTCTTAATTAAACTAGTCAATATAAATTATTCATGTTTTTAATAATATACAGATATGCAATGCTTAGTTTTATCCTCATAACTTCTCACTAGTATTCCTATTGAGATTCAATATGGAACTTAGCACTGTGCATTGATGAAAGAAATCTATAGATTACATATATGAAAATTCAGTGAAAAATCTCTATTCTTTACTATTATTTACAGAATATAAACTAGATTTTTACAAAAAGAAAAATAGGTTAGAAGCTATGAAAATAACTTGAAAATTTTTTCATTTGGTTTGAAATGCATCTTTTCAGAAATTTATCTTCGCAATCAGGCTATCATTTTAAAAACAAATTTCTACTATCATCAAAAGAAATGAGGCAATCATTGTCCCTATCAGTTTTATACCACCTCTTGGAAGCTAAATCCCACTCAACCAAAATGAAATGTTTGAGTGAAACATGGACTTTGCAAGCTGTATCAAGAGTGGCCTGTCTAGGAAGGCAGTAGCACTGAATAGGAACTGATACAGAGTGCTGGCTATTTTTGGGTCCTTCTACTACGGGTGATGTAACAAAGTGCATGCAGGACCTTCTGTGAAGCTGTTGGGGGAGGCTCCAGGTGTGGAAAACATACCAAATTGGAAGATGCAGGCAAAACATGAACTCAGTAAAATCTCTCTTCGCTGCTAAAAGCTGCATATATACACATTCCCAATGTTGAGATCACATGGCACTTCAAGAATGCCACCTTCAATGTTAGCATGATGAAAGGTCAGTCTGGAGAAATTGTAGAATGGAGGTGAGTAGATGTGTGTTATGTACAAGAAGTAAGATGGAGGGCAGTCTCAATAAGATTCCTCATGGGAAACATTTAAATTTTTAATGGTAGATACAACACTGGAATTAATAGAATAAGTTTACTGGCAGAGAAATACACTGAGATAGTTGCGGGAAAGCAACAGAGTAATTAAGCTATGACAAGTTACAAGGTCTCTGCATATGTACCACAATCAGAAGTGACTGATGAATGGAATTTAGCAAGAAAGCTGGTGTCCATCAGAGCTTAGTCTTCAACTCTATCCTACTTATTGCAGTTCTCCAGAACATAATAGATGACTTTAAAACTAGCTATGGGAACTTCTTTACACTTATGACCTGGTTCTTGTAGACAACTCTTTGAAGAATTGGAGAAGAAATTCCAAATGTAGATGCAAAAATCTAGCAAAAGCAAAAATTTTAGTTAACAGGAAGATAGGACTCTCAAACCATCTAGGGCTCTTTACACCCAATGTCCAAGAAAGGAATTGCTACACATTTTACATGTTGTACTCAATAATTGCTGTGCAAGACATGCAGTAGGATAATAAGAAGGCTGCAAGATATGTAGCAGACGCACAGAAGTAATTAGCTGTAAGAGCACCCATAAAATATTTTTTTTCAAATCCTTGAAGGCTCAATAGAAGTTGTTGCCTAGGTGACCAAATTGTCAAGAGAAGAGAAAGTTTGAAAAGAATAAATTTCAGAGTAAAAACTGTGTGGAAGAAGTTCAGGAAGCTATTACTTTTGCTGGCAACAAAGAGGTCCTTCCTCCAAGTGAAAACTATATTGTATGGTGTTTGTATACCAAATGTGATGATATGTGGTAGTGAAATATGGGCATTCAATGTTGAGGTGTGCATACTCTAATAGATATGTAATAGTGTACAAGAATGACTTGAAGAAAAAACTGGGTATAAAAGAAATTGGATGTAGTGTACTAGAGTGGAGACAAGGCTGTGGTGCATATGGAGGATGAGAGCTATATAAAAGAGTGCTAAGAGATTCAACAGGAAAGATTTTGTAGAAGACAAAGGCATAAGAAGTGAAGCCTAATCTCAGGAGCTTGGTGCAGTTCTTTGACCTGTTGAATCCTGTCAAACTATCCAACCAGTATCAGTATGAATGCTAATGATGATGACCATAAAGTTTTTATAAATGCAGAAGCCACTTAGTATGACTGGCATAAACTAACGTTAAAATTAAAATGCTGATGATAATCTGAAAGAGTTCTGTAGAATATTTTCCAATTTTCTTTTCCAGAATTTGGCATAATGCAATATTAAGAATATAAGAATTGATTAGTTATGGCTACATGAGAAAGTATGGAGAGTATTAATCATGAAGTTGGTATTGTGAAATATCACCAGTCTGAGAATGTGTCCATGATTGAGTTCACTCATTCCTCTTCACAAAACTAACTCTACAGCATAATATCAACCAACAGCAAATCATCAAATTGGAATGGTGCTGTATGTCTGGACAAGTGCAATCCTCTAAAACAGTATCTTAAAATGTGAATAATAAAACTTACTTCCCAACAATGTGGTCTTGGGTTCAGTCTCACATACTTTCCACTACATCCCTGGGTATGAGTGGATATACTAGATGGTAACTGGATAAATCTCATTGTGTATGTATATGTACATGTGTGTGTGTATGTGCCTACACAAGCATCACTGTCATACAAGCAGAGCCCATCTATGTTGCTTGAAAATACGTGAGGTTTGGCAACCAGCCATAGAAAATCCTACCGATATAAGTATGCGGAAGTGGACATTAAATGAGTATATTTTCTATTTTACTGAACAAACCAGCTTTGATAACTTGCCTTCATATATTCTAGGTAAAAATAGAACACTTTAATACTGCAGTTTTTATTTTTTTTTATTTTTGCTTTTAATCATGTTTATCAGTGGTGGACTAAATATTTGATTATAAATATAATTTCTCATTGCAACAGTATTGATTTCTTTAAATATAAAAAGAAACTCCTTCATACTTAAGACAGAAAAATAAAAATGAAAAATATACAAATATAAAAAGGAAAAAAAAGCAATTTAAATGAAAATAAAGAAAAACCTTATATTTACAGATAAGGCCACAATGACCCACTGTGTCTAGAAAGGATAAACTTGTACTAAAAAACAAGTCATAAATTTGTAATGGTGAGAAGCATATTTTGGAATGCAATTACGTTTTCAGGACTATTCCCTGTATCTGAAATTACTGCTTCTAATTAGCAAAACTTAAGAAAAACATGAATAAACTAAAAGCAAAAATATTAAAAAAACCCAACTAAATAAATGGTAGGAAAACATTAGTTATTTGACAAAAAAACATTCAATTTAACAGATGATACAAATCAGACTTGCAGATGTAAAGAAAATCAATTCATAATAAATAGTTTCAATTTTATAATAAGTATTAAGTAACAAAATAATCTAAAGTTAACTGTCCAGTTATCCATAATAACATGATTATTTGAACTGACAAAATACATTAATTTTATTTTATTTTTATTTCTTAACAAAGTTACAACAAAAGTCACTGAAATGCAACAGGTTGGATTATCTTCACAATATTTTCAAAATATTGTAGGAAACAGTTTGAATTATATGTGGTATGAAAAATAAATACAGATGATCACAAAAACATGAAGGTCACCTTAGTTTAATACATAAAATGCAGTCAGAGCTGCGTATCAGATCTTTTATAGAAAATTTTATATTGGATAAAGTTCCAATTTGGAGGGCCTAACATTTATTTTCTTTGGTATAGGGATAATAATTTATTTTATTATAAATATAAGATAAACACTAATCAGCTGTTGTATATTCTACTGGATAAACGAGTGGCAACAGTGTAAATAAAGTTGCTGTGAAAAACGATGATAAAAATAGAGAATGATATGCAGAATTCATCAAAATAGTAACAATTTCAAATAAAATACTATCTTGATATTTACAATTGGTGATACTGTGGGCAGAAGTGAAGTAGAAGTTTCTTTAAATAAACCCAAAACATGCAGTTTTCTTATCTCTATCTCTAATTCGATAAATTTCTCCCTCATTTTCTTCAGCAAATTATCCCCGCTATTACTTACAGACACCGTTCACATGCAAAATACAAGCTGACTGATACAAGCAATTACTTAATCGTTTCTTCCAACAATACAGTACAGAACTAGAACACACAATCAATAATTTCAATATTTCTCCTTTCATTTGGATCTGTTCTGGTTTATGGAAACACAATGTAAATAAGTCCCAGCCACATAAATGATGTACTCTCGCATCTACAGGCGTACAACCCTTACCTGTAAATATGTCAGAAGTTGTAAAACAAAATTTACATAAATCAGCCCTTTCTTTATTATCCTGAGGCCTTTGTTATTCGCCGAGATGAGGAATATATTTGTTTGAGCAAACCCAATCTATGGCAAATGTTCTGCCCAAAGAGTTTAATGATAATCATGAAATCGAGCATCCACAAGTAATTTGGTTTTGTTTGACGTAATAATCTTCGAACGATGAATATTTCCTGCTTGTCATTTAATTCCGTCTTTTGGATCACAATCTTTATGCCAGTTTGATTACACTGTGTAACTCGATTTTTGTCTTTGGTACCAACTGTTATTTCCTATTTGCTTGACCTTGAGAAGTATGAAAAATGGCTAATATTTCTTTCAAACTTTATTTTTTTTTTTTTTACATTTATTCAAACTCCAAAGAATCTTTCTCAACACAAGACTATAATGCTCCCCCACTACTTATGCTCATGATCTGAGATGTACATATTGTCAGCCTCTAAGAGACATGCTCAAATGCTTAAGGTCAAGCAAGTGATAATAAAATCTTTGCTATTGAGAAGAATATTTGCTATAACGAAATTTCTGCTTCAGCAACTCAGCGCTGAATCCGTCTGAAATATAATGGAGAACAGGTCATAAAAGCAAAGTTTGAAGAGGATAGTAATCATTTTCTTACTGACTAAAGACAAAAAGAAATTCGAATTTTGTTATAGTGTTATTCACCGCCTGTGCCGTTAAAACTTGTTCATTCATTCCTATTCCAGTAAACTCCGATATTCATTAGAACAATTTTAGATGTCTTTGTACATTGAATTCTATCCAGTGGACAGTTATTTTTTTCACTTTTCGCGAATCTCCTGAGTGAGGATTTACCTACATGAACCTATAAACCATTCAAAAGGTTTGTATAACCTCTACAAACGAATCAAAGGAATAGATTCTATGCGGTCATTTGAAAGAAGCAACCAGATATATCTCGTGTCAAACACTACAATAGAAAAATACGTTAGATCATACCATCCTAAACGTATATAATCCGAAAACAAAAGAAAAAAACGGGATTATCCTAGCTTGAACGCATTTGAAAATATGTCAGCACAAACAGGACTGACGTGAAACAAAGCAATTACTGCAACCGTCGCAAGCAAATTTATAATAAAAATATAGTCAACTAGTTTCATTAAACGCATTTGTAACACAAACAGAAGCCCCTTCCTGGTTTCTTGTCTCTTCAGAAATAGCAACCACAATCTGTTCCTATCATTCCCTACTTCCTTAAAATAAAAAGAGCAGAACGTAATATAATATAATGTTAGGTTTCATAATATAGTTTTACGTTCACAGCATCCAAAAAGACGGTCATAGATATACTGGTCAGGGTGTACCTGGGGTTAAATAACAACATTATAAGTGTTTGCGTGTGTATGTTCCATACCCACAACACCACATACCTTTGTTCTTAATGAACAAACAGCTGAAACCAACACATTTTTATCAACGAAAACGAAACGAATGCTTGGAATTGCAATTTTTGATGAATTTTCCTTGAAAATCGCAGATACAGCATAAGCAAAATTGCATTCCAATGTCTGACTTTCCCATTTTAGAGCCAGGAAATGCTTCAGTTTTAGCAAATGCTGACATTCTACAATGTATAAATAGTATTTTTGTCTATGTTCGTGTGTGCGGGCGAGCGAGCGCGTGTGTATGTGTGTGTGTGTGCGTGTGTGTGTGTGTGTGTGTGTGTGTGTGTGTGTGTGTGTGTGTGTGTGTGTGTG
>JAOPJW010003905.1:49925209-49935837 GCA_027122535.1 Octopus maya
TGTGTTTATGTCCCTGTAACTTAGCTGTTTGGCAAAAGAGACCGATAAAGTACTTGGCTTAAAAGAAAAAAAAAATCCTGGGATTGATTTGTTTGACTAAAACCCTTCAAGGTAGTGCCCCAGCATGGTTGCATTCAAATGATTGAAACAAGTAAAAGATTATCTATTTATGGTGGTGAGCATGTTCTGTTGGAAAATCAAGCTGTTGGGGCATAGGACAAAATGAATAGGAAACACAGCAATAGATAGTCATGAATGTGACAGCAAAAAAATGGAATTGACTGATGATCATTTATTGGCTTTTGCTTACCTTACTATAACTGCCATAGAGGAATTGTACTTAAAACCAGTTATTAAGCTTATAACTAAGTCAGGTAGACTCATTTGAATATATGTTTAACATCCACTTTACCATGCTTGCAGATTTTCTATGGCTGGACACTCTTTCTGTAGCTAATCCTCACTTGTTTCTAAGCAAGGCAATACTTCCTTATGGCTGGACATGTTTTCACTAGAGACTGGAAAGGAAGGACATCACTTGTACAACCGTAACACTTTCTTACAATTGTGCAATGTAAAGGCAAAGAGAGAGAGAGATAGATACACAAATAACAGGCTGCTTTCAATATATAGCTACTAAATGCACTCACAACTTGGTCTGTCCAGGGCTATAGTAGAAGACACTTGCCCAAGATAACATGCAGCAGAACTGAACCAGAAACTATGTGGTTGGGAAGCAAACTTACCCAAACAACGAAACCTGTTATGTGCTAGCAGTGTTTTTTTGTCTGTAGCAAGGTTGTATAAATAGATGCATTTATGATTGTCTAATGTATTTACAGAAACTAATTCATAAACTTAATGACAGCTAAAATTATCATCATCGTTTAATGTCTGCTTTCCATGCTGGCATGGGTTGGACAGTTTAACTGAGGACTGATGAGCCAGATGGCTGCACCAGGCTCCAATCTGATCTGGCAGAGTTTCTACAGCTGGATGCCCTTCCTAATGCCAACCACTCCAAGAGAGTAGTGGCTGCTTTTACATGCCACCGGCATGAGGGCCAGTCAGGCAGTACTGGCAATGGCCACGTTCAAATGGTGTTTTTATGTGCCACCTGCGCAAGTACTAGTAAGGTGATGCTGGTAATGATTACGCTTGAATGGTGCTTTTTATGTGCCACCAGTACGGGAGCCAGTCAGCAGCCCTGGCAATGATCACACTCGGATGGTGCTTTTAACATTCCACTGGCATGGTGAAATCCATGTAACTTAGTGGTTCAGCAAGAGACAGACTAAGTACCAGGCATAAAAATTGAAAAAGTCCTGGGGTTGATCAATTTAATTAAAACTCTTCAAGGTAGTGACCCAGTATAGCCTTAATCGGTGGAGTGAAACAAGGAAAAGGTAAAATGTATCTTTGTAAGCTAAAAGCTTGTTCTTACAATGTCATTGGTTCCCAATTCTCCACATAAACATGTCTGGGTTGTTTGTGGTTCAACAGACCAGGAGATTATTACCTCACTTGGAAACAAGGAACAAATAGGAGTTGGTAACAGGAAATGTATCAAGCTGTAGAAAAACCCTGCCCTAACACACTCTTATCTAATCTATGCAAGTATGTTGAAGTAGATTGTTAAAACAAAGATAATGATAAATATATTCTGTAAAGAAACTGCAAATCAGTGGGTACAGGTAAACCAAGCAGCATTCTTAACTCTTTAGCATTCAGATTATTGTCTAATGTAAAACTTTTTTATTCACATTGTTTTGTATGAATCATTATCTTACAGCTTTGAGATTTTGATGATATGTTTGTTTGATATAATGGGTTAGGTGTAAGAAGCCATATATAGCCAGTCTGAAGATAAATAAGTAGAATATTTGGGCTGGAATTGGCTAGTTTAAATGCCAAAGAGTTAAAGGAGGGGTTTTCCCCCTCACAAACTTATGAAACTACCCCTCTACCCATCCCCGATCCACTGTCCTCTCTTATACTCAGCTTCTTGTATATTGAGATACATTGGCATCTCATCACCACCATCTCTATTTTCTTTCCAGCTACTCCCATCCTTACATAATGCAGAGTAGCCATATATCTCTTCTAAATCAAGACAACTGGGTCTATCCTTCTATAGCCTCTCAATAACTAGCATGAAACCACCTTCCCTGCCTCTCACCTCCCCCCCACTTACTTGAGGTGGCCTTTTCACTTTTCCTATTCTTTTTTTAGTTTTGTAAGTTACTCACTAATCTCACTTGTGCCAGTGGCACAAAAAGATGCCCAGTACACACTGTAAAGTGGTTAGTATTAAGAAGGGCATCCAGCCATAGAAACCATGCCCATGCTAACTCTGGTGCTCAACATTGCCCTGCAGCTCGCAGGGTCTTGTCAAACTGTCCAGCCCATGCAAAGCAGATGTTGACCCTTTAGCATTTAATCAGGCCATATCTGGCTCGAATATTCTTCCTGTTTTACATTCAAACTGGCCAGACTTGGCCTCTCACACATATGCCACAATGTCATTCCAAACACAGACAATAATATCAAAATCTTAAAGCTTTGAGACAATACATGATCAATTCAAAACACTGCATTTATCAGAGCAATCTGAATGCTATATGGTTAAACAATGATGATAAACATGTATCATATTTTACCAAATTATTATGGTAATTTTACTTAGTTTACTAATCATCAATAGAAAGAGTATAAATTAGTCATCAGCTAAGTTAATGGCTATGTCTCTGCCACAAAAAAGAGAAAATATAAAGACTACACAATTAGCTGAAACCAGATCACAATGAACTAAGAAAAGAACATCTACACTAGAAACAAGGAAATGTCCTTTGAACCATATCCTATTGCATTTCAAAAAGGATGTGTTGGATAATTTTAGTTCTAAATACATTTGGAAAAAAAAAAAGACTAAACAAAACACTAGAAGCCAGTTCAATCAAAGCTGACCTGGAGATAGTCAAGTCACAGAAATGTGTACTAAAAAACAAGCTTATCTCACCACCACCTCTAAAGGCACAAGGCCTGAAATTGGGGGAAGGGGGTAGTTCCCCAGCACTTGACTGGCACTTTATTTTATTGACCTTCACAAAAGGATGAAAAGCAAAATTTACCACCAAGGAGTATGAGAAGACATTTTGGTGCCATTTGGGATCACTGATTCAATCCAGATTTGTTTCACATAGGATGTTTTAATGTTTCTCTCATTCTCTCTCTCCCTCCCTTCCTCATTATTTGTCTATGCATATTTCTGCATGTATGCCTCCAGCACCAGATTAAATACTGTCAGCAAAACATGCTAAATGTCCAGTCAGTTGTGTCATATCATCTACGTCTAAACAGCTGGCCCCATATAGTTTCATTAAAACCACAGAGGGAAGTGAACTCAGAACATAAACAGTCAGAAGAAATACTGCAAGGCATTTTTCCCAATACTCTAACAATTCTGCCACTTGTTACACCAACCTTTCATATGTGATAAACAACAGGTGTCCTTCCTAACTAATTTCAACAAATTAGTGTAGTTAACTTCTAAAACTATGACAAACATTTTCTCTCACTTCTAACTTTTACATTTGTATCACCATCAACTTCTGTCTCCCATGCTGGCAAGGGTTAGATGGTTTGACAAGAACTGTTCAGACCCCAGTTGTCTGTTGTGGCATGGTTTCTTCGGCTGGATGCCCTTCCTTTATAGAGTGTATGGGTGTTTTATATGTGCCACCAGCATGTGTGTTTATGCACCATTAATGAGTGCATTTCATGAGGCACTGGCACCTGTAAAGGACAAGTCTGCATGTATGAATGACCACAATTTGTCTAACTTCAAATTTCATATTTCAAAGGAACCTTAATTCCTAACTGCAACCAGTATATATAACAAGAATAGCAAGGAAGAACTAGATAAATAGATAAAATGAATGCTAAATCAGATACCAGGTGTTTTTATAATCTATATTTCTTCAGTTCAATAATGTGAGACTGTGGCTATGCATATCTTGGTTGACACTTGTAAATCCATCTTCATTTTCAGAATTGGTTCCACAATGACACTTATACAAACTGCAAGACATTCTATCAACATTACTGGACAGAAATCTTAATATGGATGACTCAGTTTACCTGGGTATATGTCAATTATATTTAACAGATAATTAATAATAATGAGTATTTTTTTTAAAATTCTAGTTCATTAAAAATAAATGCTAACAAAAAAAAAAAAAAAGTATACTTGGATGCATATAATCCATAGTAAAGTTTAGTATAATCACCTTCATTTCATCTATACATTTCAACACACACAAAAAAGAGAAAAGAATTTGAAATAAAAAATGAATCATTTTATTTTTACGAAATGCATATGAACATGAATTTAAAAGAATAAAATGGGTTGATGCTTGAAGAATTCCAACTGTCACCATACACAATCATATCACATTTATCTCATGAAGCTAAAAAAACAATTAAGTTTGATCAGGTTTATTTATTCATTTACATTAAAATAGAAAATGACTCCCCTCATCTCTGCACACAAGGGAAATATTTGATAAATTAGTCCAGGCATAATTGCAAGCATGCACACATACACGTTTCACACATATATATACACATACATATGTAAAGATGATAATTGCCAGTAACACTGACAATCTTTTATAACATTTTATATAAATGTACATAATATATAAAACAAAAATCCAGTTATGGAAAATAAAAACAAAGTTTTCATCACTGCCCATCTCCTACTTTCTCCATCAAATCATCACATATTTTCGTGAGTTCTTTTATTTGATTTTTCTGAAAGTAGGAAAAAGAAAAAAATTTTTTTTTAGTAATAAACAATATTGGATAGATAAGTTGGGGTTGCATAGTAGTACTTAAGTTCCTTTGTTCTCTCAAGTTTAGAAAATAAGAATCAGGCAAAAACTGGTATTGGTTTAATCAACTGCATCTAACTTCCTTTACAAATTTATGCCCTTATAACATAATACAAAATTATGGGTTGCATAGAGGCATCTTCAACAGCCTAACTGATGTACATGGTAAGGTGCAATAACATAACACTTACTTTTAATTCAAGCTCATTTTGTAGTTCAGCAATTTTCATATCTTTGCGTTTACTTGAAGCTTCAAGGCACGAGGTATCAATTGTCAATTTCTTCTTCAAGGCTGCTACTTCCTTTTCAAGGCTGAAAAGTAAAAAAAAAAAAAAAATTTTAATTTCTTTTAAGCATTTATTCTTTAAGTGTGTAAAGCAAACACAACATGGCACTTTGGGCAAGTATCCTCTACTCTTATTTCCCTGCCAACAAATTATCCAGTTGTTCTGTGCTTTCTAAGTTGAGTGGAGTGAAAACTGTTCTACCTGAAAACAAGGTTTAGAGGATGGAAGGCCATCTGGCTGTAAAACAATGTTTCAACAATATGTATTCGTCTAAACTATGCTAGTTTGGAAAAAGATATGTAATAACCAAACATGCATTTTATATTTGTCAATCAGGTAAAAAAAAAAAAAAAAAATCTCTTACTTAATCCCCATGTTGAAACAAAGTATGAAGACATTACCTTGTTCTCTACCACTTAGTCTTCACTAAAATTACTCCCAATTATGACTTTCATTCTCTCTAGTGTAATGATAAATGCAGCCAGTATACTCAAAGTGATTGGTAAACAGACAACAGAGTAGAGAGGACACGACAATTTCTCTATTGCTGTTATCACAAAATGTAGCAAGCACTCCACAGAGTGGTTGGTGTTAGGAAGGGCACCAAATCATGACAAAAATGGTGCATATGAGTGTGACTCGTAACCCATGCAGTAACCCCAAATAAAAACTTAATCGTACAACAATTTATTCAACCCAATAACATGGAGACCTAAGACTGGCTGTCCCCGAGAGACTATTTGCTATAATTGGTTTTTATTACAAAATGTTACATGAGTTATTAAATGGAGTACAGAAAACCCAGTTGTCATGCAGAAGGTACTCTTGCTCAATATACAGGATGTAAACTAAAGCAGCAAGCTAGCAGAATCATTACTGCATTGAAGAAAATACTTAGCAGCATTTCAGTCTTTACGTTCTGAGTTCAAATGCCAAAATTTGAAACCAATATGTAGGATGTAAGCAAGAACACAATACACTCAGTGCAAATAACAGGTACAGAACAATGTGGGATTTTAAATGCATCAAATATATGAAACTAGTTGGATGAATAATGTCTAGAGTGCTTAGATAGCTCATCAAAATCGTGCACATCACTAGATTATCAGTTGAATTTAATGCACATAAGAAAAGATAAAGGTAAAATAAAATGAAATACTGGAATTTGTTTTTGAAGAAAACTAGAAAATTAAATATGTTAACTAAATGAAAAACTCACACACATACATGAATACACAAGAGCATATATGAGAGAAACTTACAATATAAATTAAATCAAAACTTGTTACTCACATTATGGGCAAATTAAAATTACAGGTAAATAAGTAAAAATGAAAAATATTTATACAATCTAATCATACATATAAACAATATTTTCATCTACACATGGTTGTGCACCAGTCGATAGAAATCAATAGCATTGATGAAGTGTTCAGGTGGCAATACTGATAAAGAAGTGCTATGCAAATGAATACATGTGAACTGACAGTGAAATATACCTAAAGCAATTGGCAGACAAAAAATGAGGGATGTGGAAAAAAACAACAACAAAAAGTGAAATATATGAAAACCTTGGTTTTCACTGATCAAATGATTCAGGGGCAATCTAATGTAATGAATGAGACTAAAATTTGTTATATGAAATACAGTCAATTCTTACCAGAACTGGATATTGACCTATTTCTTTCTCTTAACCAGTAACAGGTAACTGTTCTAAGCAAACATTAACTATACTATATCCCCCAATCCAAGAAAGTCTGCAAAAGTATGAAGAGTTCTGCCAATCAAGGTTTTCAGTTTTATTGTATTTAGCATAATTTCACTTACATCTGATTAGATTTTATTAAATTTATAAAAATAATTTGTGTAACAGGTATCAAATTGCAAGCTATTGAATTACAAAATGTGTGTGTTGTTTATAATAAACTTTATTTTACATTTCTCACCCATGAGATTATGTCTGATCTTAAGCATACTGCTGTATATTTTCTCAAATCCTGGTCACAGGAAAAGTTGTTGATAAGAATTACTAACAAAAACAAAGCTGATACATATGCACAGGTGTTGCAAATTAAGTTTAATTACCAATTAACATCAACTTGGATGACACTTTACTCAACTGACAGAGGAAAGTGACCGATCAAACTTTATGTAAACAGAATTCCTTTCTGCCTATTCTTGTTGGAACTTTTGATATGGAGTGTTGAAATTTTAATCCCTTTCACACTTAATATAGCCCGGATCGTGTTAACCAGCATGAATGTCAGACTTCAAAAAATAGTTAACCATTTAACAGTTTTAGTAAATTTATACAGAAAAAGTAAGCATTGTACCGTCCAGCATAAATAAAAGTCAACTTCATTATATTTAAGCCATTATTTTTTCTGTAAAAACCTATTCTGATATTAAATGAGTCAACTTCTGGAATTGTCTGAGGAAAACAGGAAGCGAACCTACATTAAAATATAAAACACATACAACCAGAGACAGTAGTGGCTATGGGATTAATAACTTACTTAGCTTGAGTTTCTTGACTTTCTTTCTTCAGTGTGACAAGTGCCACTTTTCCTTCTTTTACTTTTGCTACCATGTCCTTAACATGGTTCTTTAGCATTTCTTCATTCTAATAAAAAAAAATTAAAGAAACATTCAATGACAATTAACTATAATACAGTTAAATTGTTGGGGGAGAGGAAATACAAATGAACCCTTTTAAAAAATCACTGACCTTTTTCAAGCTTTCTATTATTGTCTTTGCTTTTTCAAAACGTCGATGTAAATCTGAGTAAGCTTTTTGAACTGTCTGCAATTCATCTTGGATCTGAAAAGATTGCGATACAATCAAAATTATCAATATAATGGACAGGAATGTGTATAACAAATATCAATGGAATATCAACAGGCTTTGTGGTTTACTTCCAATGAAGACATGTACAGGTTCAAAAGATTAAGACACTGGAGTATAGAAGCTGAAGCCTAGCTTTGGTCTATTGTGTCAGGACATAAATACAATTTACACAGATAACACTGTTCAGTTCTACTTCATGACTATGGCTGTAAAAGACAAATGTAACAAAAATAGCCAATGTCCAAATTTTCAGAAATTATCTACCTGTGCATATAATTCAATACATGTAAGTTAGACTCAAGAGGTCTTAAGGTAAACTAAGCAAAACAAGACAGAACATTGGAATCTTCAGGGAAATGGCCTTGCTTGAAATGCAGAAAAGGAATATGTATAAACTTCATAAGCTGTACCCAATATGTAAGTTATGGACACACAGACTAACAGAGAAAGTATGCCTTATATGTATATGACAGATGTACTGGAGTAATATGTACTATGAAAATACTGGATATAGATTCTCTTAAATACCTGGATGGCTCATTAGAAATATTTGATAGCTTTTGTTACCTTAGGTGTGGAAATTTAGTGTGTAATATGATAAATAAGGACATACTGCCTTAAGTATATTAAGCTGCAATACCATGCTGACATGTGAGGTGCATTAGAATTGGCTCTCTGTCCAAGCAACCAAGAAATAAAAATATAAGATATATATATATATATATAGCAAGGAATCAATGAACAAACACTCACAAGATCAACTTCTTTCTTACTTCCATCAATACCCTTTGTATAGTCATCTGCACATTTCTGTTTTTCAGCTGGAATTGAAAATGAAAATGGATTAATCTGTGAAATAAACAAGGACTATATAAGTGTGGAAATGACAACTACAAGAGGAGAGATAGGGATTGTTGTGATGTTGGAGCTCTGCCAGGGAATGCCAAATGACTGGGCACTAAGTGTGGTGATACTTATCTTCAATGGGAAGGGGGATGAGATGAATTGCAGGGTGTATAGGGGAGTGAAGTTATTGGAGCATGCAATGAAGATAGTGGAAAGGGCGTTGGAGAAGAGAATTCGGAAGTGGGAGGATGAGATGCAATTTGGTTTTGTGCTAGGCAGTGTTCATTGTAAGGAGATTGCAAGAGGAATACCGAGATAAGGAGAAGGAATTGTACATGTGCTTCGTTGATCTGGAGAAGGCATTTGATAGGGTTCCAAGGAAGGTGATTAAGTAGGCATTGAGGAAAAGAGGTGTACTAGAGATAATAGTGGATGTGAAGCAGCTGTGACAGCAAGAGCAAAACTTGGCTGGGTGAAGTTAAGAGAATGTGGAGCATTGTTATATGGGAAAAGGTGCTCATTAAAGATGAAAGGAAGGGTCTATAAGAGTTGTGTGGGAACTGCAATGCTGTAAGAGAGCAAAATATGGTGTCTGAGGGAGAGAGAGATGGTATTTTGAAAACAGAGAGCAATGGTTAGAGAAATGTGTGGGGTAAAGCTGTTTGATAAGAGGACTGAGGATTTAAAACACTGGATGATGATGATGATGATGACCTAACCTAGTCAGAAATACTGGAAATGAAAGTATTATGAGCAAAAAGAAGGATAACCTGACTGGTAGGGATATAACATAAAAGTCAGTTACATATGAGTGGGTACTGAAAAGGCTTTGGGAAAAACAAAATACAGGAGGACCAGGTAATTATGATTTTATTCAACATATTCCCCTCTCAGATTCACATACTTATTGCAGTAGTCCTTTTTTTCCTAAGCCCTGTAACAGACCTAATTTCAAGGCAGACACTACGTTTTCATTCCTTCTGGGATAATGTTAGGATTTGTGTTAAACACCATAAACTAATGAGTGTTACACTGTAAAGTTACCATGCTTCCTTGTGGTACCTATTCACATTTAAACAAACGGAGCAATTGAGAATTAAATCTCAGAGAAATGGTGGTAATGAAAAACAACCGTTTTACATCTACAATAATGTGCTGTGAGAAAGCAGATTGTCAAAAGAAAGCAGCCAAGAATATATTAAACAAGAAAATTGCAGCAAAGTTGCATGATAGTGGTGTCAGACATGACATGCAGACCATCATATAACTTGTCTGACACTGCATTTTTATTCTTTTCTGTTTTACAAATTCAGTGTGCACATGCACATTTCATGTTTATACTTCTCTTTCCAATTCCTAGTTGAAACTTTACAAATCACAACCATCTCATGAACCTGTATTCATGAGGAGTGCTTCATGCTCTGATGGATGCGAAGAAAATTGAAGTCAAAATAGTGATTAAGCTAGAGCTGAAATGAAGCAATACTGACATACAATTGTAAACCTAACTAAGCCAATCCACTCTCTCTTTAGATGACAATATCAAATGATATTTTCGCCATTAAATATGATTAGCAATATGACAACTGTTTTCAAAATAAGGTTTTAGACGTTTGAACACTTACACAATGAATGTATTGTCAACAAATTTTCAAACAGGTATATTTATTAAAAAAAAGATATTAAGAAGAAAGTTCATGCATTATAAATTATCTTTAAGGATTCTTTTTCTTTAAATTCTTGTGTATCATT
>JAOPJW010003905.1:50396664-50417726 GCA_027122535.1 Octopus maya
TCACGCGGTACTGGCAACGGTCCCGCTCGAAATGGTGTCTTTTACGTGCCACCTGCCTCTAACAAGTAAACCTTAGTATGAAAATTTATAAACATACCTATTTGTCCGCGTTGATAAGTATATTTCTAGTGATAAGAGGTATGAATCGAAATGTATTATGCAATTATAGAGTCGACCGCCATTAAAATGCTTTCCAACTATCAACTAATATCTTCGAGTTCAGTTGCATTTTCTTTTTTGCTGTCATAACCAAATGGCAGTTGCTACCCATATTGAATGTTTTGCATACCAATTACCTATATGCAACTTACAAACCATAGCACGTAGTAATTCAAAGCACCTTGAAAACATTCTAATTAGCTTCATTCTCAGCCATAAAGTGTAAAAAAAGGTGCTCCTTAAACAAGCTTAACATACCGAGTTTGAAGCTGATATAACGAGGCAACCACCAGGACATTGTTTTGTGGAAGATTTAGTTAAAAAACGCGTTTCTTTTGTAGGATTCCACTCATAATTACAAACGTCCGTCTCAAAATTGCACCTTATTTGAGAACCTAGAAGAGAAAATGCTATGAAAATGAGAGGGGAACAATTTGGTATGTTAAATATGTCACAGTATTTTATACAAGTTAAATTAGAACATTTGTGATAAAGTAATGTTAAAAAAATTGAAGTTATTCTACATGCAGTCTGGGAAGAAATGATTTAACTGAATTTCAGAAGAAAATGCTAAAGAGTCAACAAAACAAAAAAAACAAAAGGAACTAGTACTGACTGAATTTATTGTGCAGAGCTCTTTTATAAAGCTTTGGGTGATTAAATAACAAATCCAGGGATACAAGAATTAAAAGAGTTCCCTCAGATAACACTACCAGAATAAGAAATACACAAAACATCACAATGTAATAGCGCTCCTCAGAAGTACGATATTTTTCTAGTAAAATCCTTATGCTTGAGAGCAAAATATTCCCTCAGTAGCAGCAGAATAGCAAACTCTAGATAAAGAGTGTTATTTTGTTGACTGAATTAACGCTAAAATATTTTACCTATAATTTAACTCTTGATAAAATTTAAATGAAAACCAAATTTTCAACTGACCAAGTTTTATATTTTCTAAGTTCAGTTGTAAATGAGGTTTTCAAATCTAATTCAAATTTTAAAATGTGTGGGGCAAATGTCTTCCTTCTACGACCATTAACTACACCCAGTTTAGCAAACTACTTTAAGGAGGAATTTGAATGAATTCTTGCTGCCGTTTATAGCAGGTCAAGCAAACACGAAAAGGCCCACTGAGGCCGGATAACATTTTTGTAATATAATGAAGTGTTCAAATTACAGACTCCTGTAAGTAATTAGATTAATGGAAGTCGGGCATCACTATTCCTGTGATGTTTGAAACGAGTTAGGTAGATAATCCTATGTGTCAGTAAGCATGTATATAGAAGCACAAATTGTAAACGATGAAAATTTAAGAAAAAAAAAAAAAAAAAAAAAGAAATGAAGCCGCATTCTTAACTTCTATTGAAGAATTAGAAACATACGAGATATAATAGAAAACAGAAATTCTTAGGCTGTGAAGATCAGTAAATTAAAATTTCAGTGATAAATATTTTATAGAATTTATAACTAATGAAATTTACAAACTTAATATATCACTTAAATGTCTTAGAAATTAATGATTATCAAATATTTAATACAAATGTTATCGATTTACATTCTATTCTAGTTTTCTTAAGCTAACAGAAATTTAGCTTAAGGACTTTTAATTTCGGCTTAACTGACAAAAATATAGATTACAACACTTGTTTTGACTCAAGTTAAAATTTGAATTACTTCCTGAATGGAAGTTTGCGAGATTTTGAAATCATTGCTGATAAATTATTCAGAGAATGTTGGAATATGTTGACAGAATCTATATATAGTACGTACGTTATTTCTCACTAAAGATCAAAACAAGACTGGCCCATGAATTCAAAATGTTGAACTAACATGGAGAAGAAACATTTTGCCAAATTTATAAAAAATGAGATGGTCACATTTAAAATATGCGCTAATGTCTCTGGATTCCAAGAGAGAATCGTTCCTTTGCTTCGTATAGTTTCCTTGCTAAATGAACCGCTTAGCTTTCGTTCATATTGCTCTACGAGAATTTGGATGATAATTACAAATGGATGATAATACTGCAAAAATCGCCTTTATGGAAACGAGAAAGGGATTAACACAGTAATAAAGAAACCGGGACTCCGATGCAGCATAGGTCATTATCTCAGTTATGGGAATCTCCTAGATAAATAATATCTATTGGCAGATAAATTACCTTTAACTAAATTAAACTGGTAATAGTGAAACCTTCAAAAAGTCGATCAATAAGAAATCGCCGTTTTTATGTTTTAAATAGCTAGAAGACGCTATAGTATCTGCAAGTCCAAGGAACCCGTTGAGTTTGCTAAAGCACAATTCTTCCTAGAGAAAATATCGGACTTTGAAAGGGTTGCAGCAGTTATCTATATAATAGCTTGAAGATAATCGGAAAAGGTTTGTGATTAAGAACTGTCGGTTTCAAGCTTCTCTAAAATGTATTGGCAAAGTAATTTATTTCTGCATAGTCAATATTTTACTAAAACAGTCAGCTATCTTTGCTCTTCTGTGCATATATAGACAAACTGTTTGGTGGAATCCAAGTCATTTAATATTTCAGATCCGTCGTGACAGTTACATACGTATCACGAGAAATCAATTTCTCCATTTTAAAATTTCAATTGGAGGAAGTCGCTTAAATAGGAAATGCATATATTTGATGTCGTTGGTAACAATTGCCGTCAATTTCAGTTGATTAATTGCCTTTATTCTTGAATGACAGCTTTACAAGTAGGATTATGCAGGAAATTTGGTGTGGATAGAATGTAAATCATTATTTGGACACAGATTATATCTTGGCCATCAAAACTAAAAGACCTTGTTCAGTATAAATGAGCTACAAATGTAAATACACAGTATACAAAGCTACGTTTTAATTGAGGTCTCTTAGTTAAAACAGATTATTCAGACGGAAAAGAGCTGCTTTCAAAATACCCAAGGTATTGAAGAGATTAACATTGTTTCTGCAGACATTGAATTGGCAAAAAACAAATATTGATTTTATTTGTAGCCTAGGAATAAGGAAAACATCCAGCAAAATTTGCAGGAGGGGAAAATCCAATACGTTTCCAACATTTGCTTTGGCAATCAAGTAAATGATCATTTGTTATTACACCACGTTTTCGACCATCATGTACGTAGATCTAAGTAAACATGACATGTTTAAATCCTGTGTTGAATATTTCAGCTTTGATACAGCATTTTAAAGCTACATCAATTGATATTGCTCTTCTGTTTTTATTATTTTCGGATCAATCTATAAAATTACCATGTATATTATAACTATTTTCAACACTACATTTTATGGTCAAAGAATACGTGATAAAAAAAAAAAAAAATCGATATCTACTGAATATATTTCGATAGTTGCTTGGGATTTATTAACGTCAGCAGTTATGCCAATCGTATCCAGATTCAGAGTTCATAATTCTTACAGCGTATTGTAGAAAAAAAAAGCATATAGTAAATATGACAGGTTATAAAAAGGCTCCATTAATAATTGCAGTAAACGTTCATCCGGAGATTTGAGATTCCCATGTTTGATACCCAACATTACAGATCGCATTCATAACGCAGTTTCTATTACTTTACATTTACCTATAAATATTATCAAAACTGAACGACTAAGCAATAATTATCAAGTTTTTCCTTCTTTATCGGGAAAATTTTGAAGTAAAATTTTGTATCTGAAAATAAGTTGTGTGGTTTTAATCAATCGAACTCAGTTTATTCAAATTTAATGTATTCAAATTAAAGTATCAATTACATAAGCACGCGCTTTACTATTTATCAAGTCGTCTACAGTGAATCTACAAAATACTTTCGAGATAAGCCCACAGACTCAAATTTCTTCAGAACAATAGAATAAATGCTAGTCATAAATCGGGATCGATTCAGTCGACTATAGCCGCCGTACTAACATGACCTTGTCAGAAAATGTACATCTGACAGGAAGAATTGAAGATTTCAAATCTTGTTTCAAACTATTTTAATGGTCGTATCTATACGATACGAGTGCCGATGGTTTGCGTGGACCCTCTTAAAGCAGTGAGACCGATGCAACGTTATTCTAGAACCTTTGAAACTCTCCTCCTACCCGTGTCTTCTAATTATTGAATTCTAAAGAACCAACGTTCTTGAAAGAAAACTCTTGTAGTAATTAGAGCAAAAAAACTTAAGAGGTGACGGGGTTTCAACAGTTATGACGAGGGAAAGGGAGCGGGTAGGAAATACCTTACTAAAAATGACGAGCTTACCAAGCTCCATAGAACACCCGCCATGACTGCAACAATAAATAACAGGCAGAAGACAGCGAGCTGTGTCAGAGGCTAGAACGTGTGTGAATTTACTTCTGCCAGTCTTCCTCTTTTGAAGGTGATCTAGAATGCGCGCGTAGTAGCACCGTTCCAAATGCGAGAGTAATAATCTTGTGAACTAATCTTAGATATGTAGAGTTGATCGGCGACTGAAGTATTTTCTGATCGTAAAAAGAAACAATAATCGAGACGCAGTACTAGAAATGTTAACCCTTTTGTTATTTTTATGCTAAACTATACTACCGTTGTTTCAACATCTTTGAAACAGACAAGAATTTAGTAAATTAGCCAAGTGTTAAACTGGTATTTTGAAAACATTTTGATTAGAGTTTTTGTTTTCATTTAGATCACTATATATAAAAATTATACCACAGAAGAAAACGGTCTTGGGTGGGTTCGTATTAAAAGAGGAAAAAGGATAAGATATGCTTTCACCAGGAGAGAGATCCTAGATAGCGAGAACCAAAAATTGGAGCAATTGTCGAGTATTGCTGATAAGATGAGAGATACGATAAAGTTTTAACAGGTTTCGAATACACTTGAAAAAATGCAAGTATGAAGTTTCAGAAAAAAAAAAAAACCAAATATCAATGGTTATGCAAATACTGTGACAAACTAAAAATATAAATCTGAAAAATTAAGTAGATAAAATTTGAGTAGACAAAATGTTTTAACATACTTAGTATAGCGTAAAGCAACACTAAGAACCAAATGCAATAGAATAAGTATTAGACTAGTTTGAATAAGGTACACATTTCCAAAATTTTTCATCTGTACATAGATCTAAATAATAGATGTTTATATAAAACTATGTATAGTAAAGATAGCTGCAGCTCCTAATATAGACATAACGGCACATTTTTTCATAGCAAAAACATGTCCTGTAAGTCATGAATGGTACTCACTGATCCTAGAAGGGTTCAATTCACAGTTGATGACCGTGGATTTGAACTCAAAAATAAAAATGCTTAACTGAATACAGAAAGGTAACACAATCGCACAAATAAGGTCAAATAAATTTACCTTCAGAGATTGTCATCACTTCTGCTTCTCCTGGACACATTCCATTCATTATGGAAACATCATCTAAAGCAATATACCCATCTCTGCCATTTCTAATTATCCCGCGAATAGTCATCTGAAATTGTTATATATATTGTATATCATTTGTTTATTTTTAAAATTAAAACAAATTTAGAACCGGGTTAGCATGTAAATAATTTGCAAAGAAAATTAGCTAATCCTTGCTGTTAAACTACTTCTGGGTCTCATATTCAAGCCTCTGTGAACATTTACTAGTACACAATTCTGAATTCTTTAAAGCATGCATTTTTATACATTGCGCAGACTGAATTTCGAGTTAAGTGTTATAAAAGAAAATTACTATTTTTATAACATTTTTGCTCAATTGACATTGTATCTATTTGAATAATGTAATCTGTATTTCAATTAACACAAAGTGCGATGGGCCACTTTCGTGGCCGTCTGGCACGGGTCATGATCGTGGCTCAGATGCATTTAATTTATGGGCGTTTCTTGGGGTCTAATATCCCTCAAACGCTCCGATACCCACCAGAATGCAAAAGGACTAATACAACTCATGACTTTGCAGATGATTTTAAATTTGCCACCATTATATACCAAGATATTTTAACTTTTGCGTGTGCATCGTAGTCCCATTTTCATAGCATGGACTGTTGAGCACATTCTATGTAAGTGCAATTCCAAACGCTTTATGGGTTAATGTTCGGCTCTGTTCCAAAGCAAACAATTAGTTCATATGGCACTTTTGTATTAAGTAATGAAAATTCAATAAGTGGCAATCGATTATATAAAAATCGACCTACCGAATATGTTATACAATATTTAAGTATCAAATATTTAAAGTTTAGATAGAGTGATTCAAATAGAAAATGTCATTGAGAAGTTTTACTCCGTCATAGACTGGTAAATAGCTGGAAGTGCCAGACAAATTGCCTTGCGTTATTTAGTGAAGTCGTGAGTCATAAAAAAATTGTTTAAACCCCGCCCCTTAGAAGCAGATTAAGCATTATAGACAAAAATTATGATCAACGCCTGTTTCAGCTATGGTCGTTTTTAAACTTACTATTTTTATTAGAACTACGATTACATTATCTTGGTTGCAGAAGCCTTAATCCGTTTAAAACAAGTGTAGCTCGAGCTAAATTTAGCCAGCTACTATTTCTAGCAGTTCTAGCTGTCAGACGGTCCTTATCGCACAGTTAACTAAAAGGCACTATTGTTGGAACATGGAACACGTAAGGATTCGCGATAAATACTGCGTATCAAGTTCGAAGTCCGACGGTTAGAACTAATTTTCATAATACCATATTCGATAAAAAAAAAAAATACTAGGTAAATAACAGGTCCAAAGTAGATTGACACGACTTCTAACATGATATAAAGAAAGCACCAAACTCCTTAAGAGAGATATTAACACTAAGGATCGTTTCTGTAAGAATAGGGAATCAAATCGATGTTCAATCGCAGTTCCTAAAGTAAAGGGATGTTAATAAAAATATTACAAAGAATAGAGACCGAGCATCCAAAACCGAGGATTATCCAGCAGTGGTGAGGAAAAGAGAATTCAACGGCTGGTTGGACATGTACATCTATTCTTGTTTATCACTAATTCGGTTATTACGTTACGTCCCACTCTCGACAGTTACACTTGTCGCGAATTCATCCAGTCACCATTCACAATATTTAGTACAACTTGGGATCACAGAATGAAACATTTTTCACTAGTGTTCTATAAGTTATATCGATTCATTTGAACGAAATATTCGGGATAAACGAGTATAAATAAAGTTTCGGCTGATATACCTTCCAACCTTCATCGGCTGTCTAAGGAATGAGAACCAGGTTCGAAATTTCTCCAAGGTATTTTTCGATGTTATAATCACTGCTTGGAATCGAACTCTTAACCACTACGCTATATGCCCGTGGGCAGTTATGGAGTGACTTTTAGGGGTTATAAATTTAATATTTTCCCATCCTTCCTCGGTCTGCTTAGGAAGTTGTGTCCTAGCATATGAGCTGCTGCTTTTATTTTTCGTATTTTGAAGTTTTCTCTATTATTTTAACTTCATCCCACAGGGGGAGGTGGTCTCCAATTTTTCATACATGATCAGCTCTACTCGATTTATCTATCTCTTCGTGTCACAGCTTTGCGATGTTCCTCTACTCTTATTATAAAGTAGTTACGTAACTGGGGGAAATTAGATGAACTAAATCCCATCTTTATGACGGGTTCCTCTCAAACATGTAAGAACATCAGTAAACTTACTTTAAAGTCATACGCGGAGACAACAGAAAACGCATATTTTTGCCAATTTTTATCTCTCGATTCTCGTAGAACAATTGGCTGTCCGTTTCCAGTTGGAGAAGAAATATCTAAATTCAATCGATAGAAGGCACCGGGTTCGACGTTGATTGTGTAATAAATAACGATACATTTACGGCCACCTGCAAAGATATTCAATTAACGGTTTCATGGCAAGTCACCTAAATTTTTTACTACATGCGATATGAAAAAGTATTGTTCGGTATTATATTGCTGGTCCACACCAAAAAGCAAAATTCTTTCGCTCACGAGACTCATTTGGGACCAGTTCACTTATCTTGTAGAGCAAATGTAACGATCTCATCTCACCTTCCAGTAAAAAGTTGTGACATGTACCTCAGGAAATGAATATCTCTGAACTCGACAGAAGTTGTCAATAACATAAAAATCTCTGATAAGCATACCAATTAGTGTTAAAATAAACATCGATAATAAATACGATAGTTCAAACCACGATTTTGTTCGAGAAATAGATTGATTGATAGGTTAAGATTAAATGGTGAAAGAAATTAGTGTCAGTAATGAAGTGTTTCCTCCTATAAAAGATCTTATTTAAAATTAGATCAATTATGATTTTCTTGGAGAAATCTTTTGAAAGACTGTTTTAGTTTGATAAGAAATCTAACAAATTATTCAACAGTTACAGTTTCAAACCTACAACCGATATCAGTATTGTTGAAATGATTTTTAAACAAAGTAAAGATTTAAATATAATTGTAAAGATGCACTGGAATTTGTATTAAATAATCTAGAGCTATGTAGCGACATATATAATCTCCCTAGGTCAGCACAATTAGATTTTACATTGCGTTTCCGCTACGACCACTTAATTTATCTCGGAGTTTCAAGTGCCCATCCTGTCATAAGACGGCAAGTGACGCTGAAGAAATATGCTATTTATAGCAGGTCGAAGATCATTCGTTGGCTTTTTACTGAAATAAAATCATTGATTTTTGCGCACTCAATTCTACATTTCATTTAAAACATTGTTTAATTCAAAACTACACTTGAAAGTTGGCTTATAAAAAGAAAGGAGGCAGTGAAGATTTATGAATTCAGTTTAGAAGACTAACCTGGGATTAATCGACTTTCTAAAACGCCGTTAATATTACCAGGATGAGTTGCAGGTCTTAAGTAAATGTATTTTTCCGAATTGTGATGACCTCTCAAACCCTTCACACCTTTGGCATTCTAAGGAAAAAATATTGGGGAAAAAAAAAAAAAAAAAAAAAAAAAAAATCAACTGACTAGCATAAACCAGTTTATTAAACTGCTGAAACTTCATGGAAGCAGATAAGAGAACATTTTTAATTTCAGGTATGCATGCGAGCACTCAATTTGTTAACATTTCATGAAAGTTTTTACTTAAGAATTTATGGTTTTCATGTGCCAAGGCAAATTGAAAATAATACAGTAAATTCACTTGAAGGATTTTATGGTGCAAAGTAGGTCGAGTAACTGGATTACTTCTGAATAAGTGTACGACCAAAAAGTGGTGGTGCTTAAAGTGATTGGAATTAACCAATATATTAGGGGGTATTTTAGCTCTGGAGGAATGAAAACCGAAATCATTTTCCCATTGGCATATTGAGCGTCGAGTACAGAAGGGATAAACTACAGACGGGATTAATGTATCGTAATTATTCAGATCTACTCGTTGACTCGTCAACTTGCGTTTATTTTGTTATATCGGCTTTACATTCCGAATCTATTAGCGAAATTATTTCCATTAAAAAATGGATTTATAAAGAAATAAATTTGTCCAGTGTCAAATCTGTTGCCATTCTAGGTCGCACCAAATTGAATAGGCCAATGATCAAAAGAATTCCAGTCAGGAAAATTAAATTTAGATTAAAGCATAATATACCCAGAACTACAAATTTTTTAAACAAGTGTAATTCCAAGTAAAATGTACTGCAACCTTTACGACATCGACCAGCTACGTGGAAACCTCACTATTACGAATTTTTAATGAAGAAACGAACATTATACCATTTACTTGGAGTTATTTGACTGCAGCCATGCTGGAACACTGCCTTGAAGGATTTCAGTCGAATGGATCGATCCCAGTACTTAACCTTTTAAGTTTGGTACTTATTCTCTAGATCTATTTTGCTGAACCGCCAGTTTAGGGGGACGTAAACACAGTAGCACCGGTTGCCAAGTGGTGGTGGAGGGACAAACACAATGAGTTTCTTTCGGTTTCCATTTACCATATCCACGCGCACAACTTAGTTGGGCCCAAAGCTAAAGACTGCACCCGAAATCATGTGACTGGGATGGAACCAAAGTAAGTAACCAACGATGATACTCTAATGCTAATATATGTCGATAATTAGAAGACGAGCACCGTAATATCCATATATTAGGGTGAAATAAATTTATTGATGAAAATCGTGCAATATGAAAGGCAAGCTCTTAAATAGTTACTAGAAGCTGATCTAGGTAATTTCTTTCAGCACGCAAGTTAATTACAGAGTTAAATGTCTGGAGAGACGACTGCTTTGATTTTTAGAAAGACAGCACGTTAAGATAATTTCCATGAAATTACATTAAAAACTAGAAGTTGAAGTGAGGCATATTGCTCCAGATTATCATTGACGTCAGAGGATGATAGGAAATAATCATCCTCCCCTTCAACATGGTATATAGGTTAATATTTATAAATGGCACAAAAGTAGCCAATATAACTTCAAAAATTGTATCAGGAAATGTAGCATGCAAGAAAGCAACGTAAAGAAAAAAAAGATGGTAACGCCTGACTGTTTTAAAAGAAGGTCTGAAGAGATAGTTTCATTTACATCTGAAGACTGAAACACCACAAATGTAATTTGCAAATATAAATATTGCATTTTCCACATATCCCAAATAAATAATGAAGTACGTTTCTGTTAAAATTAAAATGTGAACCTTTGATCAGCATATCTTAATATGCAGATATCAATAACAACTTGTCAGTTGCATTGGAAAAGAAAGGCAGTCATTTTAATTCCGATGTAATCGTTTGTTATTTAGGAAAAGATAGCAATTGTGAGGGGAGGAATTAGTCAATTATTGGAGTCGATGGTTTTGAATAATACGCTATTTTATCGATAATAATTAGATCATGCGATCCTAGCGAGGTTCACACACGGACTTAAAAATACTACCACTGTATCTTTTTCTAAACCATTATTTTTGCAATTTTAATTGCGAACAAAATGCTGTTACAGGAATTGTTAATTAAGTCTTATTTGATGATGAATCAAATAAGATTAAAAAACGTACGGTAATGAATTTAAGAAGTATTTTCACCGCTACCATTTAAAAAAAATTGTACGCTGTAAGAGAAATACACGAGAATTTGTTTTAGATTATTCAAAAAATGAAGGATTTATCCGAAAGAGTTTAAGTACTCACAGAAGATATAAGCCATTTATCGAAACCACCGGTTTGTTTAAAGACACAGTAGTCATTCCCAAGTTCAAAAGTACAATTAATATCAGCATCTTCAAGAGAAGAGTTTTTATGAGTTGCAGAAAAATTAAACATTTTCGAAATATTTTCAAATTCATAAGTAAATGACAAGTTATATCAATGAATATTAGTTATTTCATGTTATTGGCATTGATTGATTAGAAAAGTATTTATGCAAATGTTTGAACAGAATAACATCTTTTAAAATGTTCAATATTAAGACATGAATTCATGTAGATTTTTACTTAGAAATAAATCTTACTGTATTCTGTAGATATAGACACATTCACTTCAAAAGATATATTATCCAAATTATTTGAAGATTCTAGGATAAACATCGCGATGTTAGCAGTTGTATTGAATAAATGATTTAGCTTTGCACTTTCGCCACAGAATCTAAAGAATGAAACAAGCATTACATGTCATAAAAAATACTTGTGATAAGTATTCATAACACTGAACGGTATTAAACAAAAAATACACGGCTTTCACTAGAACGAGTTAAACTTCTAGTGTAGTTCATGATTATATAACAAATTGAACACTTTAAACTCCAGGTTAATTGTGATTAATGTTTGATCTCAAATCGTGTAGAACAAGTAATTCAAGTTAGAGATCAGCGCTAAATGTGGATGCTGCTGCTACTATTATTTTCGTTGGACAGTGATCGTGGCTGACGAAAGCCAGTTTTGATCCGAATTCTAAGTGCTGGTACATTTATCATACGAGCACATCTCTGCGCCCGCATAAACGCTTCAGCGCCGTCAACGAAAAGAACGGAAAAATAAATGCCAGGTGGGAGATAAGGTGTTGCATTCAAATATCAAAAACTTGAGAGGGCAAGAATGTGATCCCCGAAGACAAAAATATCGAATTCTACAATTCCAATGTAGTCAATCCAACAATAATTAGTGACTGCAATGATATATAAAAGGACTTTAATATACTCCCGCATGTTAGTTTTGTGAACCATTAAAATTTGACAGAATTAACATTAAGGATCAATCCGAAAATGCACTGCTGAGTAACTACTCTCAAGCTACGGAAACCGTTGAAGCTTTGATCTCATGTATTACGCAATGTGAAAGGGATTAAGCTTGATTAGGGATTCTAATATTTTTAGTCAGTAAAAGGAAATTTGGCAAGAAAAAAAAAAAAAATTCAACACAACTTGTGAATTCAATGATGTTCAGTGTCCGCACTGAATCACGTACTCTACAATAGTACAGCTCGATTATATTTTATAGCTTAAGTCAACTATAACTTCAAGAAAATTGAAATCTATTCTCAAACCTACATCTTTTATAAGAATTTCTTACAGTAAACGACCGCCGTTGAGTAATTTTAATTATTTGAATGCATCATTGAAATATAGTGAATCTAAAGCGGATAGCTAACGATCGATTTTTCTATATTAAAGACAAAAACAAAAATACAAATATAAGGTTATCAAAATCTTACCTGGGACCATTTTGCCCAATCAAATTATATCGCATTTCAAGCCATTGCAGACAATTATAGTTTTTATTTTTGATACTTAGATTGTCTATAGCTATTTCCATTCGAGTCAAAGCTGGGCTCTAAAAATAGATTTGTTAATCGTTTATCAAATATAATGCATCAAAATAAAATATCCATGAAGTAAACCATTTTTGTAAGACATATTGCTCTTCTGAATACAAATAAATGGGAAAATGATTTGTTAAAGCGCCACAATTGCTTCGAATAGAGATACGATCCTGCTGTGCAAAATAAATACTTGGAAGTAACTTACAATTTTTAAGACGCGTTCGTGTACAGTTGCGGTGTACTAACGAGAAGAATATTTTACTTCTCTCATGGCTTTGTACATAGACCTGCTGTAAGCTTACCTTTCAAATTGTAATAGACTATAATTTGCAGAAAACATTAAGTGAAAGATTTGTATCATTTTTTCCGATTCCAAACGGAGATAGGACATGGCTATTTGAAGCTCATTCTCACGCACTTCGCATAATCACATGCACACTTCCAAAGCTTTAATAATACAGTGTAGAGCTATCGTCTAATCTCTCCACAGAAGATAATTTCATTTTGATATTTGAGCTTTAGCACTTATGGCGAACTTAAATCTGGAGAAAACCCAAATCTTGCCGCGTTTTTCTTACCAACTTGGCTTCCATTTATCTAGTTCTACTTAGGATCAGTCGGTGAGTAATTTGTTAAAAGCCATATTTAGATTTGAAGCCGTTTGGAATATCCTTTGACATTTTTCTGACAAGCAGAATACAGAAGTTCAAGTTGATGCCATTCTTTGTTGCAGTTTGCACGTGCTTTAAATTTTGGTTTTCCTACAGCAAACAATTACAATAGAACACACCGCATATTCCGAAGCATATAATTTCAGTTTTGATAAATAAAACTAAATTTATTTCCCAAAGTAGGAAATGTCTAAAAATTTGAAGTTTTCAAATACTGTTGAACTGACCTCAATTAACCAAACACATTTGTTAGCCTTGCCAGTCTTATTTAAATTAGAATTGAAGTATATCTGTGCGTGCGGATATTTAAAATCCAGAGATAAGATACCACCGCATTCTGCAAAAAAAGGTGAAAATCAAAATATAGAAGTAATCTAGAAAAAAAAGGTGTAGCTTTAAATGTGAGGTTTCTAAAAAAGTATATCCAAGAATATACTTTCACAAAAATCAATCTCAATTACGTACAATTTTACAATATTAATCTGATTAAAATGCTGCGAATATACAAAAATGTAATAGTAATTCTCTAAAGCTTAACGTTTTCTTTCATTTATCAATCATTAAACAGTGGAAAGTGAAAGAAAAAGTAAAATGGTTTAAAAGAAAATACCTTTAATCATATTTGTTCTTAAAGAAAATTAACTAGCACTAACTTCATTAATGTGATCACATTCTTTTTTTTTAACACTCTCCATACACTTGAAAATATATACGTTAATACACACTTAAAACATATTGGTTCACACAGTTTCGTAAATCATGTCAGTTTACTCTACATCGTATATTAATACGAACCAGAAGAGTTACAAACATAGCACAACAAACTCCGAAGTATTGGATCTGGCGGTTTGCAGCAAGTTATCAGTAGGACAGTTAAGTTGGTAACTACAAGCCAGCTTGCAATTAAAAATTCAGATCTTTATTTTATGTACCTAATTGCTTAGAATGTATATTATTCTCCCATATTTCACTTAGTGTGTAGGAAAAGAATTACTTTCAGATATTTTACTCTAGATATCTTAGTTTCATGATACATTTAAAATCACAATCGTGATACTGCAGGTCCCACGTTTTCTGTACTACTGCAATCTAATTGCAAATTAAAGTTTCTGTAGTCGGTTTAGTTGCAATTATAATGGTTAAAATTTTGGGTTAAATTTATCAAATTAATATTAGTAATAGAGTAATAATATATAATAAAAGGCCGCAACAAAATCATTTGAACCATTATTGATAATTCTAGTTCCATGCTTTGCAGTTTAATCTTTATGAAAATGAATTTTGTATTATATCCCACTTTACAACTGGCCACATTTTCGGGATTCTCGATTTATCAAAACTTATGTTTGGAAATTTCGAACTTAAAACGACTATCTAATAAAATGTAAAAATCAGAAGCTAAGTACAAACCATTTTGGTTTTCTACTCTTGAACAGTTATCACCTTCCAGTCCACTGGGGCAGTAACATGTACAGTTGTAATCAATATAGCCATCATATTTGCAAGATTTTAATGGGGTCATACACAAATCTGAATAGACATGTATAAATAGATTCTCAAACTGTTAGCAATGCAAAGATCTAAATGAAAATAACCGAACAAAAATATATAGTACAAACAATATTTTAAAATTGTCACCACATCTCTTACATTATGGCTGTTATATGTCATTTTTACGGTTTGCTTTTCAACAACAGGAGGAGATATGACATCTGGAACAATAGAAATTTTGTGCAAGATCTTACGTCGGATGAGTAGTTATCCCCCACCTTGGAGCTTGTTAAAGCAAGTAATCAAAACCCTCTATAGCAAAGACTGTTCTGCGATATCTCTTGTCAACACTTATTGAATACACTTCGACACAAGGTATAGTAGAACATTTCAATCAAATCGCCTGCCAAGAGCGAACGACTGAAGATTTGGCTCAAAAGAATCACGTACAATTATGTCACCTGTCCCGAGATTTGAGCTCATTTACAAAATAATCAAAAATGAACATTTATCTCTAAATTGATGGCATCCCTGCTCTTGGTGTAAATTCGCTTATTGATGCACTTGGTTATATTAAATGTTTAAATTACTGTTAGAAACGGAGGAGCTATCTGGGAAAAATGTTTCACCAGCTATTATGCCTTTTACGAATACAAAAAGGGGAATTTTTTATAAGGTTCAGCACGTAACATTTGTTATCCAAATTCTAGTGATGAAGTTTTGTTTGTTAAAAACCAAATCATTTGGAAGAATTTAAATTACAAATGTACATACATCTATAGGCGTGTGAGCGTGAAACGCTATGTGAACACCATGATATCTTTACGCATGTAGAATATAAAGCATTACTGGAAACAATGCTATTCGTTACACTGACTATCACGTAGGATTCTGATCCTTCAAGCAAACGGAAAGCTTCAAGTAAGGATTTGTGAAATTTAAGTTTTCAGTTAAAAAGCTAATATTTTACTTTGAATCTTATTTTCTTTCTCTCTCACACACTTTATACTGACGCATGTGACAGTTAACCTCGTCATCCAACATCTTTAGTCTTCTAAACGAATAGTTTACGTAAAGCCCAGATTCACTCATGCCGTACTCTCCTACATAGCAGGAAAATTAATCTCAGTTAAAGGGTCTGTATAAAGCCATATATACTTCAACATGATCCAGGAAATAAAATTTACTGAATTCGTGCTAATTTTCAGTTTTAACGAAAATAAATTTTATACAGCATGAATCATAATATTTACATAAAATCCTACATAGTAATTTATGTTGAGCTATTAAGGTGTATTTTCGTACGAAACATCAAGATTAACAATTCATTTTGTTCCATAGATAGCGCTATCAAATGTAGATTTGATTTTACTATAATCAAGTTATTTAGCCCCGATTAAATTTATTTTGAGTCGTCTAAACACACAGAAGATATCTGTGTGATAAAAGAAAATCGTGAAGACTGGTATCACCAGTATAAGACGAGAATTATCTAACATGTTATTTAGTGTTTCTTGGATGTTTCAATAGCAAAGCATTCGAGTGTTTAGCAATATAAAAGGTTATAAATTTCTCACAGTGGATTCTCAAAGTGGAGAGTTGATTGGAGGGTAAGATAAGAGCATGTATTTATTAGAACCCACATTACGGAAACCTAATTTGTATCATTAAGGAAAAGATTGAATCAAAATGTTGAAGGGAGTCGCGTTTGTTGTACTGAAGAACTTTTAATCAGATAATGCAGACCGTCGTCTATACTGTTGCAATGCAGCTACAAGTGGACCATTTGGGCATTTTGGTTGCATGAAGTCTAGAGTTATGCGTTTCAGAAAATGATCTCATTTTCCAATTTAGCTGTCTGATGGACTAGAGAACAATGTTTTGCCACGAATACTTAGTTTAAAAGTGGCCGAACGAGAACTTGAAAAGTTAAATAATCCGTGTATGTGGTGATTATGTGGTTAAAAACCATAATTTGGGAGGAGGTTGCAAGACCTTCAGGTAGCCAAAACATGCCACTTTGGCACCATCGAGGATAAAATGGGAAAATCATGAGTGGATATTAAAGCCATTGAAGATGTGGGTCTCGAAGACAGGTGCATTGGGGTAAATGTCCTAAGTACACGATATAAAATCTTACAATTGTTTCAAAAAAAAAAAAAAAAATTTTAGTGAAAAGATGTTTCATTGAATATAAGTACCAAGATGAAGCATACCATTGCATTCATAAAACAAGTTAATAGTTTTCCTATCATAGAAGGATAGTTTATTCCTTTGACCGAGAAGAAATAGAAGATGCTCATCTTTTGGATCGATAGTATACTCCGTATTCTTACTGTAAGCCTGTAATTTAAAAGTATGTAGATTTTAAGACATATTCAAAATACCAAAACATCACTGAAAAATAAAAAATGATGCATATTTGATGATCAACAGTTTATGTCAAAGACTAAACGTTTTATAGAAGATCTAGTAAATTGTTGTCTTTGTTAAGACCTCAACGAATTAAGTAACGATGTACTTTAAAAAAAAAAGACATTACTATATGATCAATAGTCAGGCAAGTAATCTTAACATTTCTGAAGTATACATTATGACTTTCGAATCTAAGGCTACAAAATATTCACTAGAATAGATCAAATGTCATGCAATAATAGAAAAATTGTTGTTGAAAGGTATGAGACTAATGGAATATTTGAGTAGACAAACTATTTTAAGCCAGAAATGAATATATAACATTCTCAATGCAATCAGGATAAATACGCATGGCACCAGCGATTATTGTAGATCATTCCATTTTGCTTAGTATTGATTAGATCTGTGGCCAGAAAGTTCATTAAGAATTAGTTACTGGGATTTCAAAGGCGATTACAATAGATTCAAGAAATTTTACTAATTACATAGACACAAATGAAAGTTTCTATAAAATACTTTCTTAATCCGAAATTTCCGAAAAACAAAACCGCCGAGCTTATTTTATGGAACAGATGTGAGCAATTACCATGTTATTCACTCGTATTAAAAATAAGTTAAACATTGGATTATTCAGAAATCTAGTTAACCGCAAATAGCTAAAATCAGTTTTCAACGAGTAATATGTTACAGGAAAAAGGATAACAATCGGGGTTTTGGTTTGTAATCTAGTACTATAAATAGCTGAAAAAAAATCTATTTTGGACGTTGTACAGTATGGTTTAGAGTGTTTATAAAAGGCAAAATAAATGGCAATTATATGGAGAGATGTTATCAACGGTGGCTCAGTACTGAAATGTTGATCGATACAAATTAGTCTACTTAGAGCAGAAGTCTGATGAAAATGTTCCTATACAGAATACGACCTACATAGTTCAGTAACAATCAAAATCTCGTCAGTGATATATTACACCACAACCAAGTTGTGTACCGATACGAGGGTAAAACTGAAAGAAATACTTACTAGTGGTCCGTATTGCATTAATGACTCATAATCATACTCTACATAGTTGTAAGTTGGAAAATGAATATTGAAATTTTCTTTCTTCGAATTCTGAACATTTTCAAAATGTACTGTGATGTATTTATCTCTGTCACGTCTAGCATGTTCGTGGTAAAAGCCAATGGCATGGCAGAGCTCGTGTACGATGATTCCGACCTATTTAAAAGAATTTAAAATCCTTAATATATTGAATGCCGAGATGAGAGAACTCATTTAAGCAAGATGCTCGACTATATTCATGGGGCAGAACTTCAAACCGGCAATAAATGTTTCACCGTTTCTAGGTAGAACATTATTGCTATTTAACTTAGCTATAAAGGATTAGGAAAGCTATTAGAAATGTCAAATGTGCTCCAAGATAATTTTATAAAATTTATTAGAAAGTGGGATGAATATGACTCATTGGGATTAGTATTTAATAGTCACATATTTTCTCAGCTTCAGCGGATCCAGTGACATATAAATATTTGGAGAATTGATGATTATATCTTGTTTTACTGCATTAACTAGAGACGCGTTTTCATAATTCGCATAAATAGGTTAATGTATGCCCACACGTTTAATTCCAAAATTATCGAGGAAAAAATTAACCAAGTAAAATACACTTTTTAAAACTACACATTTAGAAATATACGCATGAATATATATTTGCATGTGCGCATAATTTATATTTTAGCGTGATTAAGCTTGTCTCATTTGATTTTCATATATGAAAAATCAAATTGCATCTTTCTCAGCAATACAAATTAAGGCTACAAGTAGAGCATTTACAGCAAACGGGCAATATAAAATGGCTATCTGCAAAACGAAACTAGGCTGGAGATTAGTTCCACTGAAAACTCAGTCTTGTAATACCCATCAAAGTACTGGTACAAAAAACTGAAGTAGCAATTTACTATTTCGTAAATTTAGGAAAGCCCTTTGCTTACCTTCATACAAGAAGTTTCCCTTAGCAACAACATATGATTCCGGCCTTCACGATAACCAACATATGATCCACATCTGAAATATTTCAGAACAAATATTGATAAGTGTATTTCCTCTGAAGAGAAAATGCGATCTAGCATATAAAACCAATAATATTAACTTGATGTTAAAGTAGCGAGAAATTAAAATTTTAAAAACGTTTACATCAAAATTACGAGGTTCAAGTCTCTTGGTTTGGTAAGTCCTCAATTTCATATGGAGTGCATCTTCACTAAAACACTTCTATTGAGGCGAGGAAATCTTCAAACATCTGGTATGACCTGCTCAGTGTAGTGTAGTAGTCACCAATTGACTGGTGTACAAAAATCTCCACTTTGGTGTTCAAAATTTCATGGAGCATTAAATTTTCACTATTCTCTAATTAGTGGACAATTTACAAAATGCAAGTTTAAAATGCAGTCACCTCGCATAATATTTTAGAGCTACTTCAAGACATTTTCAAAATGAGGCCAGCATTAAATGTACACGTATAAATTCCTTTCAAGCGGATGAAAAAGCGTGCGAATTAAGGCACTATTCCATATGTGAACTCTGAAGATTAGAATTTTATACACCTTTGGCCATAATTATCCGACTACTGGAAAACAGTTTTAAAATGTTATAGAAGCTTAATATATTGAATGTAAAAGGGTAAATAATTACAAAAAAAAAAAAAAAAAAAAAAAAACTCAAGGAAAAACAAGTGAAAACATTGGAAAGTATAGAATTAAAAATAACAATTGGAACAATTTTTAAAACTTTTTTGTGATGTTTGTTTTTTGTTTTTTTCTGACGAATATGAATTTGAAGGAGAAAAATTAAAGACCCAAGTTTATTTCTGTCTGAGAAAGTCCCAGATGAATTCTTCAGAGCAAACAAGTGGAGAAATGGGGTCAGAATTTATTGATCAGCCTCAGGTCATTTCTGATCAAGTAGAACCAGTATGAAAAAGGATGGTCCAGTTCTGACCATCCCATTGACATTATATGATGAAGTCATAATGTAACATACTCCTGTATCATTTTTTTTCTTTCATATATATAAAAGGATTTGAGGAATGCTTGGCTGCTTTTACTAGCACAGACAGAATTTACTATACAATCCATATGGAGTGTAGCTCTTTTTCATAATTGCAACTAAAAAGATTTGTCTCCCTTTACACACACTTCCTGCTAACTCTTTTTCATAACTGCAACTAAAAAGATTTGTCTCCCCTTAGAAACACTTCCTGTTTTGACACCACACTTCCTGCTTTACACAAACTTTTAGCCCTTTTCTCTTTTTTTAAACATAACACAACTCTCAATCTTCATGCATCCTTATTTTTCCAACCATTATCTACATAAATCACCAATGAACTTTAAAAGCTCAAAGACAATATAATGTATTGGTATATTTATTTTTTTGATATATTATTTTTTTCATATATTATATTTTTCATTTTTTACTTCTTTGTGAAAAACATTTTCATTCTCCCTCTTCTTGATAATATGCAATGAAAGCCGGTTAGAAATGTTTATTAAAATATGCTTCCAGTTTAGCATTCTGCCTTATTATTTTTCATTTTCCTATTATTTCTCCACGTTCAGTTAACACAACCCCACTATTTACTG
>JAOPJW010003905.1:50659096-50670786 GCA_027122535.1 Octopus maya
TAATAATAATAATAATAATAATAATAATAATAATAGTTATTGTATGCTTCTTATTTTATATTCTGTAGGGTCGAGCTTAAATTATTCTTTATAGGCAAAATATCAATTTATTGCCAGTTCTAGTACAAACTTTTGAATCCCTCTCTGGCCATTTGCTAGATATCACAATCCTTGTTGTGCTGCGTATTTGACTGATGTCGTACAGTAATATAGGTGATAAGAAAATTGTTACTCATGGTTGTGGCAGCCATTTTGATCACTTTATGGCTGGCTTATCAAATCTGTGTTATCTATTCCTCGGAGCATGAGAGGTGTAAGCGAACTTCCACGCGCCATATCACTGAGATTTGTGATTTTGCAGAAGTATCGCACTACGTACCCTCAAAGTTTAGCCTTCTATATAAACTAGAAATAAATATTTTCGCTTGTATATTGTTCTGACTTCCTTCAGTCCCGTAAATATAAACCCTCTTACCATTTGTTTTCAAATTTATCCCACGGAATTTTGGTATATATGTTTTAATAACACCATCACCACCACCACTACTACCATCCACGTCACACAATGTAGATAGAAAATGTCATCAATCACTTGTTAAAATGTGCGCAGTAGCTGGCATGGTTGATTTTTGTATGACACCAATATAGCACAGTATTTCCAACCGCTTTGTGACGTCTTGAAGTTTAAATGGGATCATCATCATCATCATCATCATTATTATTATTATTATTATTATTATGACGGTGGGTTGGCAGAATCGTTAGCGTGCCGAACAAAATGCTTCACAGTATTTCATTCGACTTTACATTTATTTTGAATTCAAATTCCGTCGAATTAGACCTTGTTTTTCATCCTTTGAAGGTCGATAAGATAAGTAGTAGTTGAACACTGCGGACGATGTAATGGAATCGTTCTTTTCTCTGTGCCATAAAGAAAAATATTTCAATATCATATATGATGATGATGAAGATGTTAACTTGGCATCTACTCGCAAGTTAAACAAGTCGTTCTATAATGCAACTGTTAACTGTCATTGTCGTGGCATAGCAGTAAGATTCCATTTGAAAAGGCTGTCGTTAAGGTGTGCATTTAAGCACATGACGGCAATAGCAACAATGATGATGTTTGTGATGGTGGAGGGATTATATTCACGATGATGACGATGAAACAGCGGATTATATTGTTGCTGCTGCTGATAATGATGATTATAGAGAAGATGATGTTGAAAACATTTGTAATAAAACAAAATCAAAACGAATAAATTTTAATTTTATGAGAGTTCCTCCATTTTCTACTCTCCACCCCGCCCCAAGAGAGTTGATTACTAAGGGAAGAACTTTCTAGAGAATTTCTCCAGAGAATGTACGGCTTTCGTTATCAATACGTATTGCTTCACTCTGCTCTTATGCGTTTTCCTTCATTTATTTACTAATGATTTGATATTTTTGGTATGTGTAGTTTTGACATTTTTATTTAAAGCTTATTCTAAAATGTTGCAAGATCTTCTACCACGACTACTACCTCCAACACAACTACTATTACTGTCACAACCATTGCCACCACCACCACCACCACCACCATCACCTCTACTACTTCTACCACACCGCCACCACTACTACTACTTCTACCACACCAGGGCTAAAATATAGCGCAATTAACAATGCTTATTTCAGTTGGTAGAATCGTAAGCATACGCAGAAAATGTTTAGTGGCACTTTTCCGGCTTTACGTTCTGAGTTCAAATCTCGCTAAGTTTGACTTCGACTTTCATCCTTTAGTGGTCGAGACAATAAGGTACCAGCTGTTCACTGGGGTCGATGTAATCGAGTTACGCTCCCTTAAAGCTACTGGCCTTGTGCCAAAAATCGAAGCTATCATTAAGGTGTCGAGCTGGCAGAATCGTTCGTGACGAGAAAATGCTGAGCAGTATTTTTTCCGGTATGTTATGCCGTGAATTCAAATCCCTCCGAAATAAATTTCGGAATTGATAAAATAAAATACCAGTCAAAGTCTGTGTGTGTGTGTGTGTATTGGGGGATTCAATGCTATCGATAAGCCTCTCTCCTTAAAATTGTTGGTCTCGTACCAAACTTGGAAATAATAATTATTATCATCATCATTATTATGAAGGCGACGAGCTGGGGGGATCATTAGTACGCCGAAGAAAATACTTTGCAGCATTTCTTAGTTCAGACCCGACCGTGAGTTCAGACTCTACCGTTCAAGCTTTCAGGCTTCATAAAATTAAGTAAGTTGTGCCAAAATTTGAAACGCTTATCCTTATTCAGTAGTCATATGTTCATTGTCCTTTGAATCCTTTTCGTACGCAGTACTTAGGGGCCTGGCTATGTGTAACACGTTGCGATATTTTCTTGTATTTAAAATACTTTAAATAATATACGTTTAATGTCTGCTTGTGTTATTTCTGTACTTTGTTCATCTTCAGTTTCAACTAACTTTTGTTATGGATTTGTTGACGTGATAATAAATCATTTGCAAAACAACTTTTATAAGAAAGATCTTATATATTTTCCTTATGCACATTCAAGTTATTTTTTTATTTCATGATATTTTATATTTGGATTTTAAATGTCATGTGTAAGCGAGATTTAAAGCATCAACTTCCGTCTTAATGCGTTTCAGGAGATTCTAACGTGAATATACTAGTCGGTATTGTATCTTGTTAATACAAAACAACTGTCGCTCGAATGCATGCTCATAACACACTTATTTGGTCGAATTTATTTGGTGAATTTTTCGATTTTTGAGAGAGATATTATCGTCAGTTGGAATTATTACTTCAAATGGGAGGCAATAACATTGTTTTTGCTACTTGACAAAAATCTCCGGCCGATTACTCTTGATATCCATGTGTGCGTTGATTGACGTATCCAAACGTATAGTCGCTTCATCATTCTCCGAATCCTTTTATGATATAGGTTTATACTATGTTCAGTGTTGGGCTTTCATAATGCTGCTTTTAACGCGTAATGTATAGCAACCTCGACCATGCTACAACCTTCGATGTATTCTTTCAGGGCTACGACAGGGAAGACAGGCAATGTTGCTAATCATTCTTTACTGGCCTCCTCATATTCAACAGTTACTCGATATATTCTACCCTATTACATACTTCGAATAGTTTCTGGTGCAAATACTTTTATTGTGTGCTGCAATCAAAAATCTTTCAGCCTCATATTTCGGTTTTACCCCTCTCTGTCTAACCATTTTTTCATCAATACATTTATATAGTCTTGTCTTCTGCTCATCTTTAGCTTTTGTTTTCTTCACAATTTCTGTTAATATTTCTGTGCTCAACTGTCTTTCATTCCAGTCTCTGTTTTGCATTTGTTGGCTTCATGAAGACAGAAAACACTGTTTTTGCTTTAGTCATGTTTTGCACCAATTTTGTTTTGTTGTTTACCAGACATTTCATAATAGCTTTGTAGTTACTGTATCCATAGTAAATAAATTGTGAAATTTTGTGTGATGTATTCTAAACGTAGTTATTTTCTTATTTTTCCTGTCTAGTCATTTAACGTCCAGCTGAGAATATCATACCAATAACGTGTCACTGAGATGGCTAGTGTATTGGTGTTTATTACTTTATTTGTATTTTGCTTTGTTCCAAGTATTAGCTAAAATATATATATTCTTATCTTTTGTTTTTGAGAGTTGTTGCGCTCTGTCATTGATTTTTATGTTCGCGTTTGTCTTAATTCTTTTACATATCTTTACATAGCTGGATATGTATTCTTAATACATCATTCTTCTCAAGGTTGCTAGGGAGCATTTTTCGAAACCAAATTTCATTGCAACTTTTCGAGTAAATCTACATACTATCTGCAACAGTGTATAAAACTTGAAGTCATTCTTATATAAAACATTGTTGATTGTTTTATCATAGCCACTTTGAAACAAAGGGAAAGAGGCAGATGGTGCTAAGCAAATGGCCTAGTTGTTATGCTTATGGTAAAGACAGCTCCATACGAGTAATTTCTCTTGAAAAACTGGAGAAGCGGAAGGGAATGAAGGGTGTTGTAAAGCAATTACCCAGTTTTTAGAGCAACATCGGCCACAGTTGCAGAAATAGTGAAGGAGTTCCCTTCATGCCAAATTCTATAAACTAACAACCCAGTTTCATCCCTGATCAGACTGGAACGTCTGGTTTTAGCATTTGTGGAAGGGACGTGTTCGATTACTCAGACGGTCCATATGCCGTCCACATCCGCTACCTGGTGGTCTAGGCATTCCGTAGCTAACGATGCGTAAACATGTGAGGGCACCAGTTTGTCAAGTCAATAGAACTGCGGTCCTGAAGTTCACTATCAGTATAGCTATACTGTCGGCGGACATTGCCTGTTCGCATTCTATACAGAACTGATCGTATGCAAAAGTGACGACGTTCTCGTGTCATCGATAAAAATCCTTGGTCAAACCGTAACTATAGTCGACAACACTTCTACTACAGAAGAAGTATCGCATAGTGGAACTGACAGAATGAAAGTATATCTTCGTTAATTACATGCTGAATCCAGATCTCGAAATCCGTGTCAAAGACGTCTGCTGATCGAAAACTTGACAAAATGCCTTGCGGCATTTGTTTTAATTCTTTATTTTCTGACCTCAAATCCTGCCAAGGTCATCTTTAATAGTTTCACTGTCGATAAAATAGATTGGAAATTATTGGGATCAATATAGAATTAATAAATAAACACTTTAGATTTCAATGGTCCTCTCATTAATTTACAAATTTGGTCCACATAAACTACGATTAAAATCTAAAATTGCAGAATCGAAGCTCAAATAGAAGCAATAATAATAATACAAAAAAATAGACTTCATAAAATCATATTGCTACTCCACTCCGATAAATGAAGTCTTGCATAAAATTAACTAAAAACGAATACTGACATTATGCAAAAAATCAATACAAATATAATGTCATGCATTGCTAATATTTGCCCTCATTGTTGACTGGCCACTTCATGTAAACGCTATCAAATCTGAAAAAGAAAAAAAAAAACTAAAAAAGAAAAGTCGGGTCTAATTGATGGCAAGTGCAGAACCGAAATCTATATAATTAAGTTCAAGGATAAAAGAATAATATGTATTAGGAATTTGATGCATAAACCGCACAAAATAAATAGCATGAAAAAAATTGGCATTACTAAGAAGGAATAAGCATTATATGACAAAAATGTTAGAAAAAGCAGAAAAGGATAGAAAACGTTTCCATGTTTCATGGAAATATATGTACTCTGTCCACGAACCAAAGCTTCTAGAATATGGTAAGCAACGTTAATTTGGATTCGAGTTAAGATCCAAACTAAGTGGATAATTTTAGGATACTTAAAATCAAGACATTCGGAATGGAATTATAATACTTAACAGAAATAGTGTATATTTGAAATTAAACCTCATATCTGCGAAGTATGAACGTGTATAAACCTAAACTACAGTCACCAGTGAATGAAATAGAAACTTAAGAGCAGAAATTTCTAAAGCAGGATAACTGATGGGAAAAGTGAAAGTATCATAGTAGATAGATTTTTTTATACCCTTCCTCTAAATAAAGAACGAAATAGCAACACTAGAAAAACACCCCACAAACTTGCCTATCAGAGACTTACTGGTCACATTCACGGATACCAGTATTACTTCGATGAATCAACTACTGTATACAACAGCCGCAGAAATCACATAGAGTGCATTTACTCAAAGCTTTTTAAAAGGGAACAAATAAACCCAACCATACAACGTAGAAAACAAACAACGAAATGTACCGTGGCAATGAACAGCATTTCACAATAAAAAAGAAACCTATATTCCATGAGAAATAGTGAGTCGCGAACAAATATAATGATTAAACAGAAACCATTTTAAAAAGTGTATTTTTAATCAGAAAGAGAGAAAGACTAAGTCAACAGTTTCATACTTTGAACCCGAAACACTGTATAATGTACTTAAAAAAGTATACGCTCTCTCTCTCTCTCTCTCTCTCTCTCTCTCTCTCTCGGTTGTTTTCATTTCGATCACCTCAGGATTATTTCTGACTATAAACGGGACGGATTTTATAGGAAATATTGATAGATTTGAAATTACAATAACAATACAAAATTAGAATAACATGACAGTTATTGGTGAATTGCAGAAAAACGAGGATAACATAAACTTTAAGCAGAATATTCTTCACACTAGTGTGACTTTTGTGGAAGTACTCCTCTATCAATATGAATAATTTTCAGAGATTGCTAAATGATGAATATATGGGCTAATTGTTTAAAGGATGGATTACATCGACGGTATTTCACAGTTGATTCAGATCCAAACCAAACACTAAAAGTGGTCTTTGGTAACCCAAATTTATGTTCCATAAGATATCAAAAGCTTACCTATATAATTCCAACAAGTAGTTCAGATAACAGGTTGATTGTTAGAATTTACACCACTAATTCAAGCTATAATTCAATTTATTGAAACGTCTAGATAGATACTGTGTGGGGAAATGTTCTGATTTCCATCGATTCAAATGTATACACATGGGTTGATTTTCCATGCAAATATACAAAATCTGCTGTACAAAAATGTGACAAATTTCTATTTGCAAATGAAATCTGGAAATTATCTACTCCAAATTATTTGACCAGGATAACACACAATTTAGCAATTTCCAAGCAGTAAACTCCATTTGATGTTATGACCCAACACCTTATAAAACTTAGGCACGTAGGTTTTCCACCAACTGTTTCATCATAAAAACAGAACGTTGCATAGGATAATGTAACATTAGAAATCCAAACGGTCATATCTAGGATGTCATTTATCATATGATTGCTTGATCAGGGTTAACTTAGAACCAAGTAAGAAAAACAACAAAAACAATCGTCTTCTCGAAGTCGCTTAAAGAAAACTATCACTATTGAAATATTTCAAAAAGTACTAATCAGCAAAATCTCATTACGGTTAGTCATGCCATATCTCAAGCAGGTAGTATTTTTGCTTGCAGCGTCACATTTTTAAGCACGAGCACTTACTCTTAAGAATAAATTAGAGAAAGCTTTTATTCATAGGCTCACGGGATCGTTATCGTTAATATTTAGTTTAAACATTTGAAGTGGGAGATGACAGACAAATGGAATTATGTAGCCAAGAGCGAAGCCAAGGAACTTGCAACATTGGGTAAGAAATATTAAGCAATGTGTTTAGTGCGAAGTTTATAAAGTGTGATACATGGGAGCGAGAAAGATGTGGGACAGACTGGCCAGACACATAATTCGCTTCTAATAAAATCAGAGAAAGAAGAGGGTAGACAACTTTTTAATATTTGTTGAAGAGACAGATTAGATACAACGTATATGTTTGTAGCATATTGGTGAGTGAGTGTCAGCCAGTCAAGCTGCCTTGTTAAGAATACGTTCTGGGATATGAAGCAGCAATACAGTTAGCGATATAAAAATACTATTATTGAGGGATAGCATCTGAAAAGTGCTAAAGTAAATTCAGATTCTAAAGAAGTTTTGTCAGTGTTAAATATGTCAGAATAGGTCATTAGTGGTTGTATTGTCTATTATTTCAATAACTTTCACGGTTTATTCGTGTGTAAGAGTGTGGTACAATACTGTTTCCTTGACAAGTCTTGTGTATTGATGTGTTTTACAATTCTTTGTTGGAAGAGACATACCTATCATGTCCCTTCCAATCAATGGTAGCCTTTCGGCTGAACTTTGGCACGAGGCAGTTAGGTTGAGCGTTTGTGGTTAAGCAGTTGTAAGAATTACTTACACCAGAGTATTTATGTTACACATTCTTACAGGTGGAACGTTCATGCTCAGAAAGAATGATTTGAGAACATAAGTGAAACGTGGGGTACCTGATATTATGCGTCACACAGAATCTTACCAGCTCTCTTTATGTTGTATCTGTCCAAGAAGAAACTTCCGACCTGCGAGAGAATTAGCGTACGACACAACTAATGCCATCCTGGAAAACAAAGTTATCATAGATTCTTACTTAATAAAGTACATGCTCCACTGAAGAATCTCAATTAGCGTTAGAAAAGAACGTTCAGCACATTCTTAAAATTCGGACAACTGAGTCAAGATTTGTTTATTCCAGTCACTATTTTATGTAGTGCGTTTCTCTATCATTTGTAATCTACAGAATCTAACTTTTTAAGATTGCATTGTAAAATTCGTTTGTCATGTATCATTTTTATAATGCCTACAATTGGACTTTAAGACGTTCGAATTGCTGTGAAGTTGTTTATAGTTGGTCGCAATTAGAAGAATAACTGAGATACAAAGGTATGTGAAAGAAACAAGAAGATTTATGTATTTAAACATCTGTTTAAATAAACAGGGGTAACTCGATTATTTGACGGCAAAATAATATTGATGTATCTCAATGGTCAAAGGCTACTGGTTTACTTCAATTAGAATTAGGCGGGGGGACAGTATTCGCCGTGTCGGCTGCGTTTGATGTTCAGCTGAAACAACTATAGATCTTCGAATGCAAGTAAAATGGGGTGAGAAGAAAAGAGAAGTGTTGCAGTTTCATGAAAAAAGGAGTGGGTAATGAATAGAAAGTGGGAACACCAAAGAAAGAGTGCAGTGTGGATCTTTTGAGTCTCTGTAGAATGTACATACAACTGGCAAGTTAAGAAGAACAGAGTATCTGATAGTTTAGAGAGATAAGAAAGGATGCGTTTTTAAGATGAATAACCGAATTTAGTTAATGGTTAATAAATATGTTAATGACCCAGAGATATATAGCTGTAAAATTCCTCCAAGTTAGCGTTTGAATTCGATATGTAGAATAATAAATTCAAGTAGAATATTCACAAAGGATTTAATGACAAAATCTGTAAAAGGCCGGACTAACTATCTTAGACATATAACCAAAATGTTATTACCTGGTAGACCTTGGCCTACATCTGAGATGCTGCTGAAGCTATTTCTAATGTCGATGCTGCAATAATCAAGATATTAATGACGGTTTGCATCGGTAAGACGCTACAATTTCATATTTTGGTGAGAAGATGGTGACCGTCCACCTCATTATTTAACTGGAACATATTTTACTTTTGGTGAAAGTTAAGGGTGACGTGGGTGAAATTTGAACACTGAACACAAAACTTTGATGTATTTAGGCCTTTCTCTCACCAAATCAGCCATATCCACCTTACTCATAATAGGTTCTAAAGTAGGCACATAATTCGGACTTAGGTGCTAGTCGATTATTCCACCAACAATACCTTATTAAACCGGAAGATAAAAGGCAAAATTGACCATGGTGCGATTTGAACTCAGTGTTATAGACCGTAACAAAATACCCAAGGGAATTTTGCTCGACTCTACCAATATTTCCAATTCCGCACAAAGTTTTCTACAATAGACAGAGGATCTGAAATCTAAGGGAGGTGGGTTAGTCGATTTCATTGAATCCAAAGCCAACAATTTTTAGGGGAGTGGGGATGCTGTTTGATTACATCGAAACCAGTACTCAGCAGGTACTTATTTTTATCGACCACGAAAGGATGGTAGGCAAAGCAGTCCTCGGCGAGATTTGAGATCAGAACGCATAGACGGAAGAAACGCCGCGAAGCCAACACACCAGCTTTTAGTAATAAAAGCCTGCAAGAGAGACTTACGTGTTGTAAGGGACAGACAATTTATATAAAGACGATCTGAGCGGTGAAAAACGTTATACATTTAAACTGGAATTAAGTTTACATTTTCTAAAAATGCATCATGAATAATAGTGGAATATAAAAGGATAACACAAAAATTAAAACTAGAATTAATTTATACAGCAAAAGATATGGAAAACAGAGTTTGCATGTACATATGAGTGAAAGTTAAGAGAATACGTTTGTTTGTTCTCGTCAGGCATTGCTAGAATTGCAGCCTCATATATATAAATGGCTCGTAAAAGTAAGAAACAACTCAAGTCTTCAGGATAGGCATTCGGTCTTTTGTAGGTCTCTGATATTCCAAACACAATTGCTTGTCTGTAATGAACACAACACATTCTGCTCAACTAATGTGCGACTCTGAGATTTAGATTCGAAATACGAAGGACGGGGAGCCTCAATTCAACGTCTTGCTCGCCATTTTCATTATACCAAAGACAGTGTTCCTTCTTGCCCTTTTTGTTTTCTACCGGTGCTCACACACTTTTGAGGAGACATCTCATTTTCCCTTTCGTACCACTTCCTACGGTTTGGACATTTTCCTTCGCAACCATCGTCTGCCCTTCCTTACAAGTTGAGTACTGGCTAGTATTCCGCGGACGTGAGTCTGTTGCTGCTGATGTTGTGGATACATCTCTTCCCTTATCTCTGATTTCCAACGCTGTGAGCGTATGTGTATAAAACTCTTTTGCTATCGGTGCTGTTTTTTATTTCGCGAGTTATCATTATTTTTAATACTCTTCTTTTCATTTATAACATTTTTCAGGTTTGTGTATTCTCATAAAAAAGGAAGCTTTTGCTTATTGAGAGGGGCGTGTACAGTTGACATTTCGTTTGAATGTCGGCTTGCAAAGGAGATATTTTCAAAAGACATTTTGAAAATATGTCTTTTCCCACATAGGATAAAAAAGTATAAACAAAAACCATCATCATTTTGAACTTGTGTTATTTTATTAGAAGGTAATTCTGCATTGTGAGTTGTGTTATATTACAGAGTTTTTATTTGGTCTATGACACATGTGTGGGTTGTACTTTCGATTGAATGTGAACTGCATTGGATGTGAGTTGATATGAAGCAATATTATTTGAAATCATTTTCGAGTTCCGAGACATCAAATATTCATGTTCTTCTTTTCTCCACCATAGTACTCGCAATATCTTTGGTTGCATTTTCATGTTCATACCCATCTTATTTCTGCTTTAAAATCTTAGTGTGTTAATAGTTTCTCGATTTCTTTCCTGGGGAAATTAGTAAAAGCATGGTGTGTAGTACTAATCATACTCGCTAACTAATGTCGATTATGTTGCTTTCCGGGTGATGTGCTGAATAGCTCGAGTCAACACGTTTGTCATTAGTATACATTCATTCCTATCCTATCTGAAAAGATATGTCTCAAATCATGGTAGCCACATTATTTTCATACATGTTTCATACTTGTGTATACGACTTCTCATTTTTCGCTTCGAACTATCGCAATATTTGTCCAGTGGACAAAGTGGATGACTATATCATGTCTGACTATATGCTGAATCGGTAAGAATTGGGCAGCCAGAAAAAAATGTACTCACGCCATTTTACTACTCTGATTGCATGGTCTGCACTTGAAGTTAACTCGTTCTTCCATTGTTTATAATTTATAGTCACTGCAGTTCGGCAGTGATTAACAACACCTTGGATATACTTACGAATCTTTGAGGCATTATTGCTTTTCAGTCTGACTTGCCTTCTTACATTTGATTATTTCAGGAATTGGCTATGTTGTGGAGTGTATCTTTATAGTACACGTTTCCTCCGTGGCTTTTAGAATTGGTTTTATGCTGTTTAAGCATTCTCTATTCTTTTATCATTATTTGAAAATTTTGTTCAGCGTAATTATTATTATTATTATGTTTTTTTGTTTTTCATTCTTTCTTCAAATTTTCTTCCATTTCTCTCCGAGTGTTTTCCGTACACCTAGGGCAGGGAAACTCGTTGTATGCAATCCCAGTTTACAC
>JAOPJW010003905.1:51691008-51701574 GCA_027122535.1 Octopus maya
AAGGATGTTGAGCAAAACACCCATGTTTCCAAAGGTGAATTATTCAAACCCCAAAGAATTCCTCTCAACACATGGCTGTGATGTTCCCTCACTACTTCTGCTCATGATTAGAGATGCGCATATTGTCAGCCACCAACGGACATGCTCAACTGGTGAAAGTCAAATAACTGACAAGAAAATCTGTGGTACTAAGCAAAATATTTGTTGTAGCCCATCTTTTATACCAAGACAAAACAATGTACATGATAACACTTATTATTATCATTATCATTATCATTATCATCATTATTATTATTATTATCATTATCATTATCATCATTATGATTATTATCATCATTATGATTATTATTATTATTATTATTATTATTATTATTAATATGATTGCTATTATTATTCAAGGCAGCATTCTGGCAGAATCATTAACATGCCAAGCAAAATACTTAGCGACATTTTGTTCAACTCGCAGAATTGGGATGGCAGAATCGTTACCGTGCTCGGAAAGATGCTTAGCAGTATTTCTTACCTTCTAAGTTCAAATTCTACTGAGATTGATGTTGCCTTCATCATTTGATAAAATAAGAACTAGTTGAGCCCTAGGGTCAATATAATCGACTCACTCGCTTCCCTGAAATTGTTGACCATATTCCAAATTTTGAAACCAATATCATTATTATTCCACAGTGGTCAACTTCGACTTTTATCCTTTCAGAGTTGATAAAAGAACTCCCAGTTGGACACTATGATACTGAATTCATTAATACTGAAATACAGAATGTAAATGATGGTATAAGTAACAGCAACAGTTTTTGTACACACATACACACAAACACATCTCTTGTGAAAATATAAACGAAACCAATTCTGAAAGTGACATTTTTACCTCAGTAACTAGTTTGATAAAAGAAAAATCTACAGATGAAATTATACACTAGTAAATTTTCCAAAATATTTGATTTTGAAAGAATTATGCAAAACAAGATTAATTATCCTAACCTGATGAATACATCCAACAATTGGCAAAGAGGAAGGTTATATGTTTATATTCATTAGAGAATAACAATGGCTTTCAGTTGCCTTAGAAAAGAAGTTGAAGGTGGAACTATCCAACAAGGCAAAACATATGAGACCATCTAATTATTAAGTACCATGGGTACAGTTAAACGGCAAACCAAAATTGCAACCTCACATTCATATTAATATACTTTGAGCCCAAAGAAACATGAAGATGAAGGTCACTAGGCAATGGTATTGATCCCTGGCTCATTGTCACTCCTGTATTACAGTATAGGTGAATGCTTAGAGCAGAGTTAATGATATAAGGTGCGAGACTGGTGATGTATAAGAATGAACCTACAAGTCCCAATGACTCTGTTGAAAACTAAAGATTCATTCCAGGGTTGTGTCCAGTTGAGGTCATGAAAATTAAAGTCATAAAATGGGTGGTGCAGGGCTAAAAGCTTAGTTTTTACAGCTGATGTAGCACGAATCATTTGAGAGCTTTTTGATCGAAATAGAAAGAGAAATAAAGGAGAAGCAAAGGTAACAGACAGCAGCAAGCCCTAACTACCAGAGAACCATTGGTCACAACTTTAGGAACTCTAATACCAGCAGCATTCACATCACTGGCTGTAGACTCAAGGGTAGCCAGATAACCTGTCTTGTCTTTGGTCCCAGAAGTAAATGAGGACACTTGGTAGTACTGAGCTAGAGGAGATAGACAAGATCAAGAAGGGCAAACTTTGAAAGGAAAACATGAATGAAAATGGATCCAAAGAGAAAAAAAAAATCGAATCAAAAGGGAAAGTAACAGAAAAAGTTAGATCTGCAGTTCAATGAAACCAACATAGTTATCATATTACACCTCATAAAAAATGAGTAACAAATGGATGAATCAAATGAATTACAAAGACATTTTGGAAAACAACACGTGCAAATATGTCAAAATGTGAGATTACACATGTCAGAGAGGAGCTGCTTAAAAGAATAATTTTCCATGTGTAATAAATACTAACTGCAAAATACACCAATCATGTAGGCCCTTTCTTGTTCATATTGACACCTGAGTTGCTTGCAGACTTTGTCAGTACTTAGATTGATTGTTTGCTGAATAAATATGATCAGAATCATGCGATGTTTTAACCCAATATATGTGACCCTAATAATATTTAATGATACATTGTTTTGATTATTGAAGGTCTTTCGATTTCTTTTCTATTTGTTATGTCTTTATCAAACTTTTTTTAGGCCATCTGTAAAACGTTTAGGGTATAGGAAACAGTTTTTCCATTTTCAGCTATTAATCATGATTATTTCTTCGGGCTTATATCAGCAGAAAATATTGTAACTAAACCCAGCTGTTTTTCAGCATTGTTAATCTTTGAAGTATAGGTTATTGGTTATTAGATCGTTTCCAAAGAAATTATGCATTATATAAGTGTCCTTTGTATGTGTGAGTAAATGTGTGTGTGCGTGCGCGTGTGTGTAAAGATTTACAAGTTTGAATAATATAAGGACTGACAAATGCAATCCATAAACTCATCAAGAAGTTCTTCAACATCTTATATGTTCCTCTCATGATCCATAATAGACTGTTGTTCCTTATTTAGGAAGGAGAGGCTACTCGAACAACTATCAAATTCTCTAGGCACTAACATACCTCCTTTTGTAGGGAAATCTCTTCTACAAAGCCAGCCATATAACTAGACTTTGGGAAGAAATTCTTGCTCCATCAATATACAACTAATTATTGCTTAAATTGAACAGAACCATTTCTACTTTATGTCTACTTCAAGTATAACAAGAATTGGGCATCCCAAATAAGGGAAGTAATTCTTGTTGTCCACAAGAATAATGTAGTTTAATTCAAATTTTTGTGTAAAGTCCAATGTTAATCGAAGCTTCAGACAGCAGTTACAAGTAAGCTTTCCTCTTATCCCACTAAAATCAAACTACAATCACTTTTTTTTATTTGAATGAAATAATGAGCAGAATAAAGGGGAATGAATGACATGCAAACATGCCAACACCAGTTTTCAGTTTAATGATATTACAGGGTGTTTGGGCTAAATTTGATAATATTTTATGTCCTCTTTTATCAGGAACGGCTTGATGTATTGGCGAACAGTCAACAGTGTTCAAGAGCATAAAGATGAAATTTGTAGCTGAGAAAAAATTTGCTGATATGGAGGACTAGAAGCCATCGGAATATTGGAAACAAGCTACCTGCATCATGATGATTCAAACTAGCTATAAAACTACTAGCATCATGACTGCTGTTCAATGCTCTGTGAATACTGTAAAGAATGTAAGATGTGACATGAACAACTGCAACGGAGATTAAAAAGCTATGGCCAGCTGGAAGGGACACAGCAGGTTTCTGGCAGCATCCATATGTCAGAATTCATCACATCTTTGAACAGAGCCTTAGCCTCAGTTCAGATGGTTATGTGAAGCTGCTGGAGACTGTGATCATGCCCTGGTTGGAGAGGGTTGCTGTTGGAGGGCCATATATATGGGAGCAGGATCCAGCTACTTGCCAATACCTCTGAAAAGAGGGAGAAGTGGTTGTTAGGGGATTTCTACAACTTCACCAGCCCCAAATTCTGGTCTCATTATTCCCCTGATTGTGAGCACAATTGAGAAAGACACCAACTGCTCTACCTGCAACACTAAGGCCAAGCTGGTGACCATGATAAAGGAGATATTCAAAGATATTCCCAAGGACACAGTGTGGGATGCATGCACCAGGTTCCAGAGCTGTCTCTAGGCCATAGTGGAAGCTGAGGGCAACTACTTTGAATAAAATGTTATCTCATTGCCATAATCTAGTTGATCATTTTTGATTTTTCAAAATACTTCTATTTTCTATGGGATATTTTGTTTTCTTTCCTATTATGTAAACTGTCAAATTTAGCCTGAACACACTGCATTTATTATAGTAAAGGTATAAAGTTCAGCACAACTGATATTTATGAACATAAGTATATGTTAGAAAAAACACTTCCCATCAGATCCTGTTTTCATATTCCTTTGGTTCGCCTTTATAGTTTAACTTGTTGAAAGCAGCACTAATAGTTGTTTATTGTCATCATGTCACATAGACCATTTTGCAATTAAATTGCAGCACATTCTTTAGTAGAGAAATTATCAGACTATTCAGCTTGAAATGATTGCCCGATATTTGCTGCCTATTTTCTTATTTCTTGTCAATTCTTCTCAAGAAATGAAGTGGATGTTTGTGACATCAGGAGATCTTTTCCTAAGCCATATAAAAATTATTCATAATAGATAAGGGAAAATATCCAGCTACATCACTTATGAGTTACTGTATAGTTTCAAATATAATGGATTCCACTAAGATGAATGGAAGCTAGAAGATATGCTCAAGTTATAATAACTATGGTTATGTGGAGGAAAGTATACTCAATGTGAAGAATATCAAAAATATCAATATATACAGCCAAAGTAAAAAGTAATTGATGACTCATAACTTTAAACATGTTTCTTCCTTATGCAAGGAATTTCAGTATGGGTATAGACTCACTGAAATAACCCTAAGTAAATGATATTCTGGTTATGTAAACAATATAAGCACCTCCTATTTTACTTCAAAATTAATATCAACAATTTATAGATAGGTTTTCTTAAATGGAAAAAAATTATATAAATGTTGGTGTTGTCATTGTTTAATACAGCTCTGATAAAGTTCACCAATGTTCAATAATATATGTACAGATAAATATGCATGGTTATATGGTTAAGAAGTTCATTTTAAAACCATGTGGCTTTGGGTTCAGTCCCATTGCATGATGTCGTGTTAAATGTCTTCTATTGTCCCAGGCCAACCAGTAGCTTGTGAGTGTTTTGTTTACATAGAAACTGTATAAAGCCCATAACTTACACATACATTCATGAATGTGTGTATGTATGTGTGTGTTAACAAATGTGTGTGTGTGTGTGTGTGTGTGTGTGTGCATGCATGTATCGACATGAATGTTTATATTTTATTCTTCACATGGAAATCACTGAGCTATGGGTTGTTACATTTATAAACATTTTTCTATTAACAAATCCTTCTCAAGCTCAGCACTTTCAAAGAAAATTGAAATGAAAATTTCCTCACTTGACTATAAAATAGGTAACAGTTAGCAAGAGGAAAAGGCATCCAGCAGTAAAACAGTGCTGTAATAATATATACTTGTCTAACCCATGTTAACATTAAAAAGTGGATGTAAAACAAACAAGCAAATGATATGATTTGTGTATATATCATAATGTAGAAGTTGTCATAGATCAAACTGGCTTCACTTACTCAAACACAGAGACTTCCTTATTTTGTTAAGCTTATTTCTACAGAAATCATAGCCAGCACTGAATTTTTGCTATAATGTTTCATATCAAGACGTCAGATGTAAACAAACAATGAGAAGTGTCAGGAGATCCAAAGGTAATGAAGCTGTGATGTGAAAGAGAGAGACAGAGAATGACATGAACAGAAGCTGGTGAAAGTGGATGGCTGAATATGCAAAGGAGAGAACAAAGGATTGCAACAAAGCAAGTGATCACAAAACAAATGACCACAAAGAAGATATACTTTATAGTATATTACTAGATGGCCTTGTGCCATCAAAACTGATGGCTAATTGTAGCATTTTATATATAAGTATGGATAGCAAATCAAATTAATACACTTGTCATTGTTATCTAGTAGTTGTCTTTTGAGATGTGACATTGATCATTATTTGTGACTGAAAGAACACTGGTTCACACATACAAAGATTCACATACTTCCCTTGTACAGGCACACACATACAGACATATACTCACACAGAGTTGAAACGCTGTTTGATTATTCTTTTTAGCATTAAATGCTCACCATCTCACTTCCATTGCACACACACACATTCACATTTTACATACACACACATATATTCTCACAGAGTTGAAACGCTCCCACTACCAGTTTGCCATCACCCCTTCATTACTCATTCATATGTTGAAACGGAGAAAAACACAAGAGTATTGTTATAGTAGATGGTTGCATAACGAAATACCACGTATCTACAAGTCATTACAGGGACTTCGATTTTATAGTTGACAAGGTACAAGTTCAACAGTTATTGGAGAGACATTTAATTAAATGAATCTCCTCATCTGACTATTACTTGTCCCTATTTTACAGGATGCAGAGGAGATAAAAGACAAAAATCTACATCAAAGTGTTTTGAACTCAAAATACAAAGAGACATGTAAATACTCCAATGTATTAAGTGATCTGAAGCCCAACTGATTCAACAACTTATGATCAACATGGTCACTTGCTTTGTGGTCACTTGCTTTGTTCTCTCCTTTGCATATTCAATGATCAGCTTTCACCACTTGCAATCCATTTCGTTTTCAGTCCTCCTCTTTCACACCACAGCTCTCATCACAGCGATCAACTTTCACCATCTTCTGTCCTTTGGATCTGCTAACATTTTTTTCTGAAAATGAGATGGGATGGTCATAACTGAAATACTTTGACTTGGGGGTTAAAAAAAAAAAATAACAGCAGCTCACTGGCCTACAATGAATTTACATATATTTACATTAAGAATAGTTATTTGTAATAACTATATGGATTGGTGCAGGCCTGTACATAGTTTTGTTCCAGGCTCAGTCCCACTGTGTGGCATCTAAAATAGTCCTGGGTCAGCCAAAGGTTTGTGGGTGTATTTGGTTGACAGAAATTGAAAGAAGCCCATTTTATGCATGGGCAGGTATGTACCTACACACATTACATGTGGGTGTGTGGGTGTGTCATCATCATCCTCATCATCATCGTCATCATCATTCAACATCCATTTTCCATGCCCACATGGGCTGGACGGTTTGACCAGAGCTGGTATGGCAAGAGGCTATACCAAGCTCCATTATCTGTTCCAACATGGTTTCTATGGCTGGATGCTAACCACTCCACTGAGTGCACTGGGGACATTTTATGTGGTACCAGTACCAGTGCTACCAATGTGACACCAGCAAAAGTGCATTTTATGCGGCACCAGCACCAGTATTAATTTTGCTGTGGTTGATGGATCTTGAGAACAGCAATGCACCAGATATCTCAGTCTTTTGTCATCTCCTTCATAAAACTCAGTGTCTTGAGATCATCCTTCAGTTTTTAATCCCATGTCTTCTTCAGTCTCCCGCTTCCACAAATTCCATCCACTTTAAGTGACCAACCCTTCTCTATGCAACTATCCACATCCATATACATCATATAACCAAACCAGCACAGTCTTCTGTTTTGCACAATCCATCTAATTCTTCTTATTCCCAACTTTTCTCTTAATACACTAGCATTCTGTTGCACACATATATTGACATTGCACATCCGGCAGAGCATATTAGCTTCCTTCCTCACTCCTCTCTTTGTGTGTGCGTGTATATATATGTATGTGTGTGTGTGTGCTTGTTGGTACCCTCTCACCTTGACATGATATGATAGTTGTTGGTGTTACTATCATACAAATACTGTCATTCATTTTCAATCTTCCACAGTAACATATCCGATTATGGGGAAATGTTTATTACCTTACTTGGAAATAGGGAGGGTCGGCAACAGAAAGAATATCTGGCCTTGAAGTTCTGCCTGAACAAATTCCATCTGACACATATAAGCATTTGAAAAGTGGGTATTAAAGCAGTACTAATGATAATGAATACCAAATGTTATTGAAAATGTTCAGTTTCAAATCCACACTGCATAGACTACCAGAGAACTGAGTATAAGGTCAAATTTTTAATGTTTCTATCAAGGTTTAATCTCACAGGGGTAACCAAACACAATAACTCACTAATTTGAGCTAATCACTCAGCAGTTTACCAATACCATTCGGTTATTACTCAAAGCTGTGAGCCATTTCATTAGGCAAGAGAGAGCAAGAGAGATTATCAAATAAAGACATATACAGGGAAGCATTTAGTCCAGTCTGCTACCAATTCTGAGAATGACTTTTGGTGTTTAATGTAAATATGAATAATTGACATGATTGTCAACAGGCTGTTGATGGCTAGTTGATTGGCTACAGATGTTTAGTTGATGACTGCTGATAGTGTGATTGACTTGATAGTTAGTGTGCTCAACTGTTGGTGATTAATGTGATCAACCTGATAATTAGTGTGATTGACTGTTGATGGTTAAAGTGACTGACAGTTAATGATTAGAATGATTGATAGTTAATCAGAATGATTGACAGTTGATGATTAGATTTATGAACAGATAAGGATTAGAAAGATTGACAGTTGATGATTAACATAAAATATTCACTGATGTTCTTATATAATTATTTTTTTGCTCGAGGAAGGTCATTACTCATTATCATTGTTAATCAATGGAGATCAATATTTAGTTTAAACATCTAAAGGTTGGGTTAGTAAAGGAACACTTGGAATGGGATAGTAGATACCACAAAATTTACAGTTCTGTGAGAGCAAGATTTAATAAAGTAGTTAGTGAGAGGTTTTGTGAGTGTAACATAGAGAGATGAAAAGTGAAAGGACAGGTGAATGCATGGAGTGAAGTCAAGTGGAGGTTTGATTCACAGCTTGCAAGTTCAGAGGAACAAATGTAATTATAATACAAGTATAATAACCAGATGCATAAATCAGCAGCATAGTTGTTGACCAGTGGTTCTTAACTTGCATAGTAGTGTCTCCTTGGAGACATTGTGAGCTCACAAAGTGGTGGCAAATGTGAAGAGGGCACTAGTAGGGGACACTATGTGTTTAGAGGGGTCATGTATTTTCTCAGAAATAAAATATTTAAATAAGGTAGAATACAATGTTTTCAATATGTTTTCACCAAAACAAAAGTCTTTGTCAGTATTAGAATATGAGTAGGAAACATGAGCAATAATGTGTCAAGGACCAAATAATTTCACTATATATAATGCACAGGTATGTCAGTGTGATTAAGAAGATGGTTTTGTAACAATGTTGTTCCAAGTTCAGTCTCCAATCATGGCACTTTGGACAAGAATCTTTCTCCTATAGCCACAAGCTGACTAATGGTAGAGAGAACTGGAAAGAAACCCATTGCATATATATGTCTAGATAGGTGGCACTCAGTCAATTACAGCAACAAGGGTTCCAGTTAGTCCAATCAACAGAACAGCTTGCTCGTGAAATTAATGTGCAAGTGGTTGAGCACGCCATAGTCACATGTTCCCTTAGCGTAGTTCCCAGGAAGATTCAGTATGACACAGAATGTTACACAAGACTGGCCCTTTGAAATACAGGTACAACTCGGTTTTTTCAAGCTGAGTAAACTGGAACAATGTGAAATAAAGTGTTTTGCTCAAGGACACAACACGCAACCAGGAACCGAACTCATGACCTTATGATCATGAATAAAATACCGCAAACCTTAAGCCAATGTGCCTTCACTACATGAATAGATGAATAAAAGATAAAATATCTGTAACATCATTTAAAATTATCTGAATGCTGTGTCTCTTGCAAATTGTATAGGTATGCTAACCACAACATCAAAAGGATGTCACAACCCTTGACTGGCTAAATTAACACAAATTAAGTTGCTACAATAGCAAATCTCAGTTCACATAGTATTGAAGGTACAATATTGTATATAAAATATTATCAATGAATAAGATGGAAGCATGTTTCTTGACATTGCATGATGGTTTTAGATGAGCATCATGTTTCAAATCTTTGATGAAAAACATGCCATACTATGGGGAAATATTATCTTGCTTGGTTATAGGTGAGGATTGGTGACAGGAGGGATGTCCAGCCATATAAAATCTGCTTCAACAAATTTTGTCTAATGCATGCAAGTATGAAAAGGGGACATTATGATGATGATGATGAACTTGCCATCTTTAGTAATTTCTATAAAAATTTCATATGAGGAACACTAATTGGTCCATGCAACTATCTAAAAGGATAGAATAGAATTTGAAAAGAGGGTTATAAGCAACTGTGCAAAATTAGATTCTGTTTGATTATAATAATCTATTTTTCCCATTCCTTCTTTCTTTTAGTGTTTTCTTCTCTTTTTTTTTTCACTTGGCAAAACCAGGGAAGGGGGCATTTTAAAATAGTATCCTGTGAAAGGAGGTGCTTAACTACAGAGGGTTGAAACCCACCACCATAGGCAAATAATTAGGTTGTAGTAGGTAGGTTAGGGAGTCTATTAATGAGCCAAGGGTGGATATGTAAGCCTAGGATGTGTGTGTGTGTGTGCACAGTAATCAATACTGTCTGTTGAGTATTAACACAATAAGCAATGAATTATTTCATATGACATGCTTTTGATTTAAATTTTAATAATTAATCTAACAATATCTCTGAGATATTTTATCACCTGTATTCTTTGAGATATTAAATCCACAAGACAATAGATATTTCATTATCTCGTGTTTTAGCCTGATATTATTGGTTAAATTTTAATTGACAAATTAATTCAAACAAGGAATATTTTGATAAATTACAAAATTACAGCATGGAATATTAATAGATTTTATGCATGGAAACATAACTAGTGTTGTTTCGAAAGAATTTTTA
>JAOPJW010003905.1:51935339-51946677 GCA_027122535.1 Octopus maya
GGTTGGATGGTTTGACAGCAACTACCAAGTCAGAAGGCTGCATCAAGCCCTGATGTCTACTTTGGCATAGTTTCTATGGCTGGATGCCCTTCCCCAGTGCCAACCACGTTGTAATGTATACTGGTAGCTTATCTGTTTGTCTCTCTCTGTTACTCTTTCGTGCTCTGTTGCTTGTGCTCTCTCTCTCTATCTCACTACCCCCTCTCTCTGTCGCTCTCTCTGACACACACACAGCTCATTGGCACATGACATTCTGTGGCACTGGTGTTTCGACATGTTTCATCAGCTTGAAATAGCCTTAGAACTTTTGAACCTAATCAAAGCTGCTGAGTTTGTTTATACTTTCAGCGATCGAATTGTTTGCTGACTGGTGCTAATATCTGTCAATCAGTTGAAAAGAAAAATTAGGGTGGCTCTGTGGTAAGAAGCTTGCTTCCCAACCACATGGTTCTGGGTTCCATCATACTATGTGACACCTTGGGTGTCTTCTATTACTTCCTTGAGATGACCAAAGACAACTGGTGTTGGTGTGTTTATGTCTCCTGTAACTTAGCAGTTCAGTAAAAGAGACCGATAGAATAAGTACCAAGCTTAAAAAAAAAAAAAAAATAATGTACTAGAATCGATATGTTCTGCTAAAAATTCTTCTAGACAGTGCCGTAGCATGGCCACAGTCTGACTGAAACCAGTTAAAAAACAAAAATGGTGCACCATGTACAGTGAGGTCTGGAAGAAACATTTGCATATTTATTAACATGTTTTGGTAGGTTTGGATACAAAATATGTTGGCTACTGTTGTGTGTCTTAAGAGAATAACTTCTCTCTTATGACCTCAGAGTATTAAACATATTTGGCATTCAGATTACTTTGTCAAATATAATGCTTATTTATTCACATATTTATTATTCATTATCTCACGGCTTCAAGGGGGTTTTGAATGTGTGATTATGTATTTTTCGAATAACATTGTAGGGTACATGTGAGAGGGTAGAATATTTGGGTTGGATATGACTGGATTAGATGCTAAAGGGTCAAAAGTTCTTCCAGCACTACAACAGTGAGTACAATGAAGTATATTCATTGCAGTAGTTGAGGTCATAATAAGACTAAAGCATACTTATAGTTGTCTTCTGTGCTTGCCTAAAGAATTAAAATAATAGTTTATGAATTTTTCCATTGCCACATCATTATTTTTTTGTTAGCTATCTATAATAATAAAGGTCAAAACGAATTTGTGTGTGTCACACTTTGACCCCCACCTCACTATTCAATGACACTTCCACTGTTCCTTGTGACAGGGTGAGAGTAATAGTAGGCATACATAGAGACGATATTAGATTGAAGGTTGTCATGGTAATGAGGTGATAGTAAGCAATGTGAAAGACAGTGGTGATGGCGGTGGAGGTAAAGGCGGTGAAGTTAAAGGTATTGATGGTGTTGGCATCAGAAGTCTGAATGGTGTGTGTATGGCAGTTGTGGTGGCAATGGTTGGTGGTACTGGTGATGATGATGGTTGAAAACGATCAAGAGAAAGAGAGAGAGAAAGAGGTTAGACAGAAAAAAAATTGTACTGACCCCTGAATGGGAAGACAAAAATGTTGTTTATCATGCAGATTCGCTATAAGTTCCAAGTCGACATATTATAACATTGTTTTGATGAAAATTGTTCATTGCTTGAAAAATAATGGTCAAATTTAGCAAAAATTTAATAATTACTCAATACACGAAGTGTCATTGTTGGGCCCAAGGAGCCAACTTAAAAGCTGCCCGACAGGGCTGCTTTGAAGCTAGTCTTATAATATTTCTGCATGTCACTCTATTACTTAACTTGTCCGTAATGTTTCAACATGATTAATTGAAGAGGGGCAGGAGAGGGAGAAGGTGAGTGAAATGTGTAATTTTTTTTAAAACTAATTTCTTCCTATGTTACTTAGCCCATCTGTTATGTTTTCACATGATTAGTTGAAGGGAAAGGCAAAGAGTGAAAGAGAAAGGAGAAAAAGTGGGTAAGGCAAAGAGTGAGAGAGAAAGAAAGTGCTGTGTGTTAAGTGTATAAAATTGTGCATAAAGTGTATATATAAAGTGCATTAAGTAATCGTTATACTCCTGTTTCCTCCTCACTTTCCAATGATTAGCAGATGAGTGACTATCTTTTGATACACACACAATGCAGGCTATGCTTTCAGGTATTTTGGATAAAGTTTTCAGAAATAACCCAATAAGTTTACAATCAATTCCATGAAATATTCATGGGTCCTGCTAATTTTTATTATTGTCTGCATTAAATATGTTAACAGTAACTTAAATTTTGCCTAGTATAGTTTAGTTCTACCTTCTTGATTTAGAACATTGCATTTGTTGTCTTAATAAGGTAGTTAGAAAGATGGAGCATTATCCATGATCTTTGCAGGAATTCCAAGAATTGTTATATTGATGAGGCTGATACCCAGACTTAACATATGCCAATCAGTGTTTCTATTAAAATTGTGAGCTGCAAGGAGACTGTCTTGTCTCAATGCTTGAAACAGTGTGAACTCTCTCAGAGGTACCCAGGGGCATGATAGTGATAGTAATCACTGCTAAATTCTTCCCTTTCATAAGACTGCCACATTAAGTTGGCAACATACCATCACTTTATCTTATCACTTCTAAGATGTGTGGGAGAAGTTATCCTCAGATTGGAGACTTTGTCTGAAAGCTTCTAACTGATGGGACTCTCTTAAGGACATGAGGGAAAGGTGGTGATAAAAAACTGGATGAGGTTTTAAGTCTACCACCAAAAAGTTGGAATAGTCCTGCTGAGTGTGTTTCATTTTTTTTTTTCCTTCTAGTTAGTCTACTAAGCCTCTCAGAGATTTAGAAATGTAATATTTCAACTGCTAAATTGATTTTGAAATATTAAAAAAAAAAAAAAAAAAAAGTAGAGTTTGCTGTCTTGATTGGGTATATAACTAATCGAAAGAGGGACCAGGTGCCATATTTGTATTTTAAAACCAGCTCTAAGAGGTGCAATAGTTGCATTTTGTTACTGCTAGAACTGTGTTGTCAGAGAAAGCAGTTAACTTCCAAATAGCCCAGTCAACCTAGCTGTAAATAGTAAGTTTTAAATGGCATATTCAGAAGAGGAATTGCAGTGTTCATGACCTTTTCCTGTGGTTTCTAAGATGGGTAAGAGAAGTTATCCTCAGATTGAAGAATTTGTCTGAAAGCTTCTAACTGATGGGACTCTCTTAAGGACATGAGGGAAAGGTGGTGATAAAAAAAACTGGATGAGGTTTTAAGTCTACCACCAAAAAGTTGGAATAATCCTGCTGATTGTGTTTCATTTTTTTTCTTTTAGTTAGTCTACTACATTCCACCTTGATTCACCCAAGGCTTTTATAAAAAATACTTGCCCAAGTGCTTTGTATTAGAATCTGTCCCAAAGTCATAATCATGTCTGATCCTTGGGCTGAAAAGATCTCATTTGTTGTTGTAGAGAGAGAGAGTGCTGTGTAAGTGATTCATGTTTGTACACAGTGCTGTGGTCATACTATTTGGATAAAGATGGTCTTCATAAAGTTAATCTGTTTTAGATATCTTTTATAAAGATAACCTAAATATTGTCTCTGTAACCTAGTTATGCTGGTACTATTCACAACCATTCACTTAGGAATGTAATGTCTTAGATGGTTTCAATATCAGCTATAGAACTCTATTTTATTTTCTCACTTTTAATATGAAAATTTAAAATCTGTTTGTCCTTTTTTTACTTTTCAGATTAACTCCTGAACTCTTGGCCACAAGTGATGTGGCTGATTCCCGATTTGATTGTGTTGTACTTGTGACAAACTGCATAGAAAATCTTGATGGCAATCCTGGTTTGTTGAAAGAGACCTTGACTGAATACAGCCAAGTAAGTTATAATCTTTCAAATTACTTTTAACTGAAAATGATTTTGACCAATCAGCTTTTATCGTATATAAATAGGGTAAATCATGGCTGTTTCTTATATGTCCATATAATATATAAATCTTTGTAATTCCTATTAGCAAATGAAAGATGTATAATGAAGAAAGAATTCCTAAAAATATCCACTTTTCTGTTTATGTATGTACGTGTGCATGCATGCACACAAAGAGAGGGCGAGATGTATATATGTGTATTAATATAGGTGTGCTATGTTACTTTGATATAGTGCTGATTTCATTTAAAGTGGTGTAGGTTAGAGAAGGTTCCAAATCTGAAAAATTACACTGTTAGTACCAGTTCCATGCAAAAGAAAAATATCTGGCCCATAATGTCACAGTTTGTGATAGATTCGAATTGAAGAGCGTTCTTTCATAGCAAACCAAACCACTGTAAAGATTGCGACATACTGAACGAAATGCTAATCTTTGACATGTTCAGCTGTTGTTGTGACCAAGAAAATCTTGTGATCAAAAGACATTCCAGTCATGACTATCTCTAACTAATAAAAGAAAGATTGAGGCACATGGAAACTTGCTTTGTAGTCCCATCTAATTTTTGTTAGAGTAAAAAGCAACCTGTCATGGTTTTTTTTTTTCTTTAATTTTTTTAAAGAATTATATTTTTAATCAAATGTTAATTTTTGTATTTTTGCAGGTTGGGGACCTTAAAGAACTGACGGTTCTTTATTGCAGTGCCTTACCATCGAAACGTTTAGTAAGTTGTCATTTTTTTGCTGTTATAATTACTGCTAATTGTAGTTTTGTAATTGGTTTGATTGTTCTAATGTCTGTTTACCTGTAATATGTTCTAAAATGTTTACTTGTTTAGATCTGGAGTCCAACTGGTCCCATTAATAGAGATTATGATGATGTGAGGAGATGGAGTGACGCAGCAGAAAAAGGCATCAAAAAGTAAAATTTTTAATTATTTTGTAGGGCAGGGGAAAAGCAGAATTGGTAGTATCCTATATAATGCTTTGCAGTATTTAGTCATGCCCCTTTATGTTGCAAGTTCAAATCATACCAGGGTCAGTTTTGTGATCAAGCCTTCCAGACTTGATAAGATAAAGACTAATCAAATAATGGTGTTGATCTAATCGACTGTACATTATCACCATCAACTGTAGGACATGACAGTGTTGAGACTCATAGAGCCCAGTCACCTGGTTTCCATGGTGTACAAGTGACCAAAATCACAATATTTTCCCTCAATGGACTGCCAGTTCTTTGCATGGTTACTCGTTTACAGCTGAATGGACCAGAATAATGTGAAATGAAGTGTTTTACTCAAGAACAATTTTTTATCCAGTCCTGGAATTGAAACCATAATCTTGTGATTGTGAGTGCAACATTCTAACCACTTGGCCATATGACTTCACATCGACTGTACTCCTCCTATGAGGGTTGCTGAAAAGTTCCTGGTTTTAAGGCTATTGTGAAAGGCCTGGTTGGAGGCCCAACCTTCCGAGTTCTTTTACAGGGCTTAGAAAAACTGAAGGACTGCTGCAGTTAATGTGAGTATCTGAGAAGGGAATATGTTGAATAAAATTATAATTAACCAGTCCTCTTGTATTTTCTTTTACCCAAAGCCAAGAACTTTTCAGCCCCCCTCGTATGCAGTTGTAGTGTTGTGTCAATGTAAGAAATGATAAAGTAATTTGTTGTTTCTGGACAATTTGTTTTCTAAACAATTCTAGTTCTGAGTCAATTGGCTTCTATTATTTGGATTCTCTCAGTACTACTTTAGCTGTTAGCATAGTAAAAACAATTCTTCACTGATGAAGTTATAATTCAATTTTTATTTTAGAAATAAGGCCAACAGTTTTAAAGGGAGGGGATTAGTGAGTCATATTGTTCCTAGTACTTCTACTTCAATTGGTAGATTTGAACTTAAAATATATTTTTACTGCAAGATGTTTTTCTTGACAACCTAATGATCTTTCCAGCTTGCCACTTTTAATTTCTAATTTAGGCACAAGGCCAGAAATTTTGCGGAATGGGATTTACTGATCAAATCAATTCCAGTGCTTGAACAAATACCACCGGGTATTTTTTTCTGATCTTGTGAATCAATTACCTTTCCTGACAAGGTCATATTACGATCACGAGAGTTGTCTCCCATACCTGGTGAAATCATTAAAGATATTAATCCATGACTAATTGATTTTCACTGAATGAAACATTATTCCTTGCTGGATTTCTATTTTTTTTTAATGTTCTTTGCATTAACCCTTCAGCATTCAGATTACTCCATCTAATGTAATGCTTATTTATTCAAATTTTAAAAAAATTAAACATACATTATCTTGTAGCTTATAAATTCCAATTATGTGGTTGCATTTTTAGGTAGATGTGAGATGCCACACCTGTCAGTTTGAACATAAAGCAAGTAGAGTATTTAGGCTGGATATGGCCATTTTAAATGCTAAAGGGTTAAACGTTAATACTAACTTAACTTTTTTTTCTTCAATGCAGATAACATCTAGCAGTTATTTATCTTCTAAACTATTTTATCTTTTAACTGTTATCACATCTGGTTGTGCCATTATTTAATCTTTTGAAGTTATTCTTTTGCTAGTTACAGCCTGTTAACCAGCGGTAGCTATAATGGGGTACATTACCATCATTTATTTATTAAGTTATGTAGCTCAGTGGTTAAGTGTTGTGCTCACAATCATGAGGTAATGAGTTTGATTCCCAGACCGAGCTGTGTGTTGTGTTTTTGAGCTAGACACTTTATTTCACATCAATCCAGTTCAATCAGCTGTAGAAATGACTTGCAACATCACTGATGCCAAGCTGTATTGGCTTTTGCCTCTCCCTTGGGATGACGTCAGTGACATAGAGAGGGGAGACTGGTATGCATGTGTGATTGCTGGTCTTCCATAAACAACCTTGCCTGGACTTGTGCTTTGGAAGGGAATTTTCTAGGTGCAATTTCATGGTCATTCATGACTGAAGGGGCTTCTTTATATGTATATTACAGTTGTTGTGTTTTGAATTACATCTGTCTATTGGAAGTCTTCAGGCACATCTTCATGTAGAGATCTGGAGTGATTTCACATGCTCTTGTCCTTTGAGATGATCCAACCTCAATACTGTATTGTCAAACGAGCAGTAATATATTTTTACATAAAATAGTCTGGTGTCCTGCAAGCTAGGAAGTGAACCCTATGGTCACTCTACATATAGAAATAGTAGCCAAAATTCACTTTAATTTTAGCTGTGACCATCCAATGTTTTGTATATCTAGGGTTACAATGTCCAGTGACCCTTTCTTTGGATGGTAGGGAGTAATTTGAAGGAATTTAACTGTTATTTCTAACAGAACAAATGATTACATAGAGGCTTCCTTATTAACTCCTCTAATATGATTGTAGTGTGTTTTAGAAATCGATTTTGTGTATTAATATTGTATTTGATATATGAATAGACAGGATGATTATGTATGGAAAACTTGATCATAAGTATTTGTTATTGGTGCTGATTTGAGACTAGTATATGCTTGTACCTTATTCATCCCTGTGAGTCTTCCAGCTGTATCCTCTTTTATCCTTACACCCACATTCTCATTCCTCTACGATTATCATAATATTAGATGAGCTAATAAGGGTCATTTGTTCTGTTAGAAATAGCAGCCAAATTCCTTCAAATTACTCCCATCTAAAGAAAGCATCATTGGACATTGTAATCCTAGATATGCAAAACGTTGGATGGTCACAGCTAAAATACATTTGATCAGATGTCAGCTTCTTTAGATTTAGCTTTTAAATCAAATGGGAAAGCAGTGCTCATGACCCTTTCTCGAGCCTTTTTTTTTTCTAATGGAAAGATGGGAGGATGATCTATTGAAAGTAGAGGTCTGACCTGAACACTTGCTACAGACCAGACACTGTTAAAGGTACCCAATGTGCCAGGTAGTATTAATAAGACAGGCTACAGATTGTCTCCCACCCTTGTTGGCCTTAACAGATACCAGTCCTCTATTCTGGATTGATACTTTCTTCTCTTACAAAGGATAAAAAGCAAAGTGACCATGGCAGGATTTGAACTCGGTGAATAAACAACGACAAAGTATTATAATGAATATATACAGTGCTTATCAAATTTAAAATATATATTCTATGATTATTTAATGAATTTTTAAAATTTTCTTTTAAGGTCTACAGCACTGAAGTGTAAAAAGCCATTGTTGGTTCCTGTTGTAAAGAGTAGCTTTGAACAATCTCACAGAGTTACCATACTGGGAGCACTCCAAGGATTGTATGTTGTAAGTAGATTGCCTTTGTATTGTTTCTTTGAAAATACCCTTAAGCTGGTTACCAAAAATTAATGACTTAGATCAAAAATCCTGGAATCTTTTGGTTATGTGATATTATTGCTTGTATGCCAACATGGTTATGCAATATTATTGTCTGTATGTATGGTAATCAAAAGATATTTGTAAAAAGGTTATGTGATATTATTGGTGCAAGGTAGTGAAAGTAGTAAAATTGATCGCTAGGATAAAAACGGGCTGAAAGAGATTCTGTGCTTTACTCCTTTTGAAAACGAAAAGCAAAATATATTGGATATCTGCATAAAGAGCAAAATATTGGTAATTGGAAGCAGTTAGAGAGAAGATATATGCATCATGAAGAAGTACTCAGTTTTAGCAATGTAGAAATCTTGATAATGTCCTTCAATGAGAATATTACAATCCAGTCTCCTTCAACAACACCTAAACATAGTCACTACATCTTCCCGAATCTTTGAATAGCATTCAAATAAAATCTTCAAAATTGCTGTACATGCTAAGTCTCTCCTACCAATCCCAAATGACCTTTTCATGGTGATTACATGTAATCCTTCAACTTATATCTTAAAAGCTAGGTTTCTTCATTAGGGCTAAAATGTACTTCACCTCTAACCTGTTTATTGACCATCTAAAAGATATAAGTCCGACCTACATCAGAGTATTGCAGTTTGTTCTGAACCAAAAGATTTAATCTGTTTGAAATAACTTCATCTAATACAGTCCTAGATATACTGAAAAAAACTCAAAAAACAAACAGCCTAGGGTAGTCATGGAATTTGATCACAGCTCATATCTCTGCTTAGGCAGTGTTGACTTAATGATAGTGCTGAGATCATGATAGTGTTGATAACATACCAGAGAAATATGTTGACAACTGGCAGTAAATGATACTCTGCATAGGCTAAAGAATGCATGTTATCAAGCTGTTTGAAAATGTATAAGGGAGTCACCTTACAGAAATAATCAAGGCAAAGATAATGGTTTTAAAGGATCAGTATAGTGTTGATCTATTTTAGCTATCTGAAATAGAGCAACTAAAATTATTCCAATTGGCTTTATTCTCAGACAGTTTCTCATTACTATAATCCTTATTTAACCTTAAGTCAACCTTGATCTGGCTGACCTGTGATCATTTTTTCTTTTCAAACATAATGTATATAGGATTACATTATCCAATGTGTTCTTTCATTTCTTTTTAAGATAGTACAGAGTCATTTTAGGAGTTTTTGAAACCCTTTCTGAAAGATTCAGTAGCCACAAAGAAGCGTACTCATTGGCTCTTCAATTCAGAATGTTAATATTTTTTTTTTCCTATCATCCTCATATTTTTTCATATCCATGTTGTATCTTATTTCAAACATTGTGCACATATATTATTTAATGTCTTTTTCTTTTATGTCCAAAACAATGTCGTGTGGTTGCTTTTTGTAGCAGATCAGTCAGTCATGTAAAAGCTTCTTCAATGTACAGTTGTTTGCCATAGACACCATTATCACAGCTCACTTCTAATTTAGCCATCTCGTTTTATACATCAAGTAAATTGTTTTTGTGTTCATTTCCTATCCTTACTGTTCTTAACTAATGTTTTATACCTATTTTTTTTTTATTGCCCACAGGGGGCTAAACATAGTGGACAAACAAGAGATTCAGTCAGTTACATCGACCCCAGTGTGTAACTGGTACTTATTTAATCGACCCCGAAAGGATGAAAGGCAAAGTCGACCTCGGTGGAATTTGAGCTCAGAACGTACAGACAGACAAAATGCTGCTAAGCATTTTGTCCGGAGTGCTAACGATTCTGCCAGCTAATGGCCTTCCTCCTCATTCTCCAACACTATGAAGAGCATCCAGCAAATAGCCAACTCCAGCCACCAGAATATAGAAACAGCGATAGACTACCCTAGTAAGCATCCTAAATATAGATTACCCGATTTAGACACTGAACTCTGGCTAGAAACGAAGAACAGTAAGGTTCAGATCTTTCAGTCTCATTATGCCAAACCCATGGCCTCTAAATACTTTGTTCTCAAGAACGCAGCGATTGCGGAGAACGCAAAGTTCAAGTCTTACAGCTGACTTGGTGAGAGTGATGAGGAATGTGTTTCGCATGTGGGACCCTATGGAATTAAAAAGACACATACAACACTTCATCCACCACATGCAGTTCTCTGGCTACAACCAAAGGGTCAGTATTAGAGTGTACAAAGGAGCCAGGATTAAGTACAAAGCTATCATAGGAAGTGATGCTAAGGGCATCTGCCCGCTGTACAGGAGTAAATCCTGGAACAGCACAGAATGAACCAGTAATAAGATAAATAAGGCCAACCCTTGGTATGACAAGAAAAAATACCAGCGTGTTATGTTCGTCGATGGTACGCTTGGCGGCGAACTAGCATAACTTTTTAGAAAAAATTTAAGGCTAATCTACGAATTAAAGTAGTAGAGAGGCCTGGTACCCCATTAAAATCCCTAATCTGCAATACCTATCTCTTTGACAAGCCCCCCTGCACGGAGTACAATTGTATTGTATGTAGGATGGACCCACGGGTTAACTGTAAGGTTAGGAATGTAGTGTATAGCTTACGATGTACTGTGGGACAGTGCAGAAACATGATAGCTACCTATATTGGAGAGGCTGTACGTAGCATAGAAGAGCGTTTAGGTGACATTGGCGAGATCTTAAAGAAGGGAAAATCTCGTCAGCACTCTACCAACATGTTCAGGCAGAATATGGAGGCTTGATTAATAGCATAGAGGTCAAGGTATTATCGGTACATAGAACTGACACGACAGTTAGACAGATCAGAGCCTACACACAGAGCAGTAGACAGAGCGAGCCTCAATACGAATGGAACAGTAACACCTACCATAACACCACACCACATGACTAATGACAGAAAGGATGAGAAGAGAGAGGAAGAACAAAACAAAAAAAAACAAAGCAAGAGGAATCGTAAATGATACACAAAAACAAACAGGAAAATACACATACAATAGACATATATAAAGAGCATGGATACATACAACATACGAAGCGAAAAGATACACACACAATATCTATATATGTATATTCATATACATATATATATCC
>JAOPJW010003905.1:51962489-51974059 GCA_027122535.1 Octopus maya
AAGACAAAAACAATAGCTTAGTTCAATTGAAATTTCATGGAGAGAAAACAGAATAGAACAGAGACCAGGCTAAAGGCACAAAAAGGGTATGAGAGAATGTTGAGGTCGTAAAATAAATAAAATCTCTTATCTTATCTGCGGCATAAATGTCAAAAGGTTAAAGACCCCCTTCAGTCACAAATGACCATGGGATTGCACCTAGAAGGTTCCCCTCTGAGGCACAAGTCTGGGCAGAGTTGTTTATGGAAGACCAGCAGTCACCCATTGCATACCAGCTTCCCATCTCCATGCCACTGATGTTGTCCAAGAGAAAAGCATAGACCGATACAGCTTGGTACCAGTGACATTGCAACTCATTTCTACAGTTGAGTGAATTGGAGCAACATGAAATAAAGTGTCTTGCTCAAGAACACACATCCTGGTCTGGGAATCAAAACAACAACTTCACGACTATAAGTCTGACACTCTAACCACTGAGCCACGAGATGTCAAAATACCAAGATATTGTTCATCAGTCATTGACACATCTGAAGAAATGCTACTGAAAGTTTCTTAGCTTCCCACAGAATTATAATAAACACAAGTGGCTTTGTCAATGTGCTGTGCTGGCTCCCAAAAATGATATTGTGAAGGATATTCATGTCACTATCATTTAACAGATACTTGCCCGGTTGATGGTACAATTTAGTTCGATGCCCCCAAACTCTATAATAGTAGAAAGCTATAGTCAAAGCTCTTATGCTCTGTGTGATTGAAGCCATCATTATGACTGGTTGTGTCAAGGGAGAAGTTATTTTCATTCATGACATCAGATACACTGTTTCATTTGAAGCCCCTTCAGTTTCCAGTGACAATGTCCTTTATATGACCATCATCAAGTTTGAGACTCTTCCTTTATGTTCTATTTGAATTGATAAGTCCTTGTTTCTGTCCCGGTCAGTTCTATGGTGCATGATTACATTTTGAGCTAAGCAGACATCTTTACACCAGTGCATCAAACTGCAAAATCAGAAATAGTGTCTATTCCAGGCCATGTCTGTGCCTAGCTTCTTATACTATATATCAAAATATATTCAAAATGTGTGGCTAACTATTTTGTTATTCAAATGTGTGAATATTTGTTGCTTAAATGTGTTTCTATTTCTTTCTCTGTACAGGCTAAAGGTGTGAAGAATGCTCATATTTTCACAATTGCTACCCTCACAGGCCATGCTGTACTAGCAATGGGACCTGATTACACTGTAAGTTAAATGTGATTTTTCTTCAGCTTTAAAATATATTAGCTTTTAAACAAATATATTTATGTCAGCCCAAGCATTTTAGCCATAAAGCTGTCCAATTTAATTGCTAATCCTTCTGGAAGTACACTTGGCAGTATTTCCTTTTTTCTCTCACTTATATTTTCTGCATGCCACAGTTTCTTATAACATTTTCAATCCTCTTCTTTATCAGCATTAGTAAGGTTAAGTGTGCTATTCCCCAACTACATCTAGATTTGCCCTGACATACTGCTTCACAATCCAAAATACTTTCCACTCCACTTACTCTCATTGCAGAATACTAACAAACCTGCTTTTCGCTTCCCTTCAAGTTATGTACACTTGTCACCCAGCTTGTCTTAGTTATATAATTCTTTCCTACTGTCTTTCTGCATCTATCTTTTACCTATATTCTTATTCTGCTGTCATGTTACATTACATCTAAGGTGCCTGCTTTCACCACAAAACATGTTTGTAGCTTTCATCAGGTTATGTTGTAAAAACTTCTATTCTGAATAAGTTAACAAAAAACTGATACTGAGTTCTTGGATTAAATGTCTTTTGTTATTTACCAAGTTTAGTCAAAAGTTTTTTTTTTTTTTTGCATATTTCAAGCTTTAATTAATATTTCAAACAAATTACACATGGAAAGCATTTATTCATCAAAATATATCTTGTCATATTCTATTGTCTGTTGCCATCATTGTTCCTGAAGCTCAATTCCATTCATATACCATTTGGCTGGTTTAGAGGCAAAAAACTCTCTGCATCCATTTTCAACTTCATCCACATTGTTGAACTTCTGTCCGTTCAGGAAAAGCAACATACTTTTGAAAAAGTGGTAACCTGATGGTACAAGATCTGGATGTCGTCAGGGTGAGGCAGCACTTCCAGTCTTTCAAGTTCTTCCAGTGTGTACTTGGGCATTGTCATAGTGTAGGTGTGTGTACCTTCAGTTGACCAATGTCAGGCAGTGGGCTTTCAAAGCAACATGCACTTGCTGCAGTTGTTGAGCACAAAAGTGCAACACCCTCTTGAAATTTCACCAAACACACATGACCTTCTGTTCAGACGCTTGCAGATTTGCCAACAGTTATTTGCAAATGTTCATTTGTTGATTGTCTGTTCAGAAAGCTGATCTTATGGTGGTGGTGTTCGACGCTGCTTTTTGAAGAACCAAGTTCTCCTGAGTACTTGTGTACTTGTGCTTAGCTTTTCTTAACTATTTCAAGTAAAGCGTTGTCTTCCACAACTGAAGGTCTCCTTGACTTTGGTCTGTCTTCGAGACTGATGTCACCTACATTGAAGTATGTGAGCCAGTTTTGTACTGCTTGTTCTGTGACAGTTCCTTGGTCTTCCACATCATTAATTTCTTTTGCTGCTGTCCTTGCACTTGGTCTTTTTTTTCCCACAGTTAGTATAAAATGGCTCTAATTAGACAAGTTGTATCAAGTTAATGATATAACATGGGAATAAAAATTGTAAAGATCATTGAAAATCAAAAAAAACTTTTGACTCTACCTGGTTGTTGTCGCCTTCTTTGGATGTTTAATTTTGACTTCAATTTACTTTTACTTTGAATTGCTCCCAGCTCAAGTAAAAGAAGTACATGTAAGGTATTGAAGTCAGTCTGAGCAACCATGTCTTGCTTTTATAAAAGCTTTACATTGTATTGAAAGAAACACATTTTCTGATTCAATAGTTACTGCTATGTTTTCTCTATTTTTACCCTTCAACACTCTGAAAATGACTCCACTATTATGTTTTTATCTCTACAGGCAATCATGGATAATGGCCCAGCCAAGAAGAAGAGGATGTCTCAAAATATCCAGGAAGTTGGACATTCAATTGGAGATTTATTTGAAATTTCGAACATCCGCCGTGAGGTAAAATTTTATTTATCTTACCATCTTCGTTCCATCCACCGGGGAGTGGGAGGATGGTATCAGCACTCATTTCCTATTTCAACTGAAAGAAGAAAACCTAACAAAAACCTTTCAATTTCCACAGTGCTCCTTTTAGACTTCAGTTGTTTTTAGTTTTTTTTTTTTCATAAGTTAGTCTTAGTGGACAAGAGTGGTGTTCATGACTCTTATACATCCTTCAAACTGCTAAAACTGTTGCAGTCACTACTTAATTTGAATATCTGTTATGTACTGTTTCACAGGAAAGCTGTGAATAGAGTGAGAACCAGTGTCTTGTTCAAATGCTAGATTAGAGTATATTGTTAAACGCACCCAAAGATCAAGTAGAGATGTTGAACTTGGAAGCATGTGAGGTCTAGACCGTCTGCGTTGTATAAAGAATTCTGTATTGAAATAATTTGAATAATTTGACAGTTACAAGACCCCATGAATTTGGGGTTTCGTATAGGCTATCTAATCACTACCTATTCCCTAAACTAGACTGGTACATTTAGTTTACTCATTCAGGAAGAATGAAAAGCATGAAAAGGCAAGGATGTTGCTTCAAATAAGATTTTTAGTGATGGTCATTGATGGCTCCAGTTTCTGCCTTAGTTACTCAACTCTGTTTAAGCTAGAAAAATGTGACACTTAAGAAATATTTGATTTCTTAACTTAACATTGTTGTTTTCCTTTTTCTGTTGCTTTTGATCAAAGATCAGAAGTTTGTGATTTGGTGTCAGTTTTCTTACCCTAAATAATTTTATCTCTTTTAAAGTCAAGCATCTGTGGCCAGTCACAAAATTGCACAAAACAGTGCCATGAAGTATATAAAGGTTGTTTTGTCAGCAAAATAAACATCAGTGTATTTTGTTTAGTTAACTTTGTTGCTCTAATATTTTCATTAATCCCTTGGGGATCATGGGCACAATATTTATCTTTTTGGATTCTGAAGCATTAGAACTTACTCTGAAATTCTAGTACCTGTTCCTAATGTAATCAAGGCACATTGTATAAAATACTTAATTCAAAAGATACAAAAGGCATCCTCTTGCATGTGCCATTCTGTTAACAATTACAAGCTGCAAGTTCCATGTTCAGAAGTATAGCCATCAATTGGTACCATGAATTGGATCCAGCTCACTGTGCTAAATAATGGGAAGAGTACATAATTTTATAGTATTTCATTTTCTTGGATTGGTGACCTTGAATGTTAGTTTGCAGAGAGTACCAACAAATCCCCTCCTAATATAGTCAGTGGTTTACACTTATCTTTTGGAGGGGATAGTCCTGCCGTCTGAGAAGATCTGCAAGACCTATGAGAACTTTTGATTTCCTCAGACTAAATAATGCTTCTGATTTAGGCACAACGACAACAATTTTGAAGACAAGTTGTTACCATTGACTCCAGTGATAGAATGGTATTTTGTTTTACCAATTTTGGTGGAATGAAAAGCAAAATTAATTTCATTGGTATTAGAACTTAGAATATAAAGATCAGGAAGAAATACCACTAACCATTTTGTGTGACCATAATGATTTTGCCAGTCCACCACCTATAATAATAATGGTTTCAAATTTTGGCACAAGGTCAGAAAGTTTGGGGGAGGGGTAAGTCGATATCATTGACCCCAGTGTTCAACTGGTACTTATTTTATTGACCCTGAAAGGATGAAAGGCAAAGTTGAACTCAGAATGTGAAGACAAATGAAATGCCTCTAAGCATTTTGCCTAACGTGCTAACAATTCTAGTAGCTTGTCTCCTTAGTAATGATAATCATAATTAGTAATTGATCATTCTTTCTACTAAAGGTACAAGGCTTGAAATTTTAGAGGAGGGGGATAGTTGATTACATTGACCCCAGTGTTTCACTGGTACTTAATTCATTGACCCCGAAAGGATGAAAGGCAAAGTTGACCTCTGCAGAATTTGAACTCGGAATGTAGCAACAGGCAAAATACTGCAAAGCATTTTGTCAAGTAGGCTAACAATTCTGCCAGCTTGCTGCCTTAATAACAATGATGATAATCTTTTGTACTCTAGGCACAAGGTCCAAAATTTTTGGGGAAGAGGACCAGTCGATTAGATCGACCCCAATATGCAACTGGCACTTTATCAACTCTGAAAGGATGAAAAACAAAGTTGACCTCTGCAGAACTTGAACTTGGAATGCAGCAACAGGCAAAAGACTGCAAAGTATTTCATCCTTCATGCTAACAATTCTACCAGCTTGCCACCTTATTATTAATAATAATAATGGTTTATAAGATAAACACCTTGTTAGAAATTTTGTTGTGGGGTTTAGTCTATTATATTCGCAAGTAGTTATTGATCATCCCTATCTAAATGATGAAATACTAAAGTTATCTAAATTAAAATCTTTCATCAAAATTTCATGTGATTTTGTTCCAAATATCATCTTAATAATGACAAAATAATTTGATGAACTTTTTCCTTGTTTTAAAAATTATTTGAAAACAAGAATATTTCAGTAGAAATATATCTTTTATCTTTTATTTGTTTCAGTCATTAGATTGCAGCCATGCTGGGGCACTGTCTTGAATTTTTAGTCGAATGAATTGGACCCCAGTACTTATTTTTTAAGCCTAGTACTTATTCTGTGGGTCTCCTTTACCAAACTGCTAAGTTATGGGAATACAAACACACCAACACCAGTTGTCAATCAGTGGTGGTGTGACAAACACTGGCAGAAAAACACACACACACACACATTAAAACAAAAAGTAAAGTTCTGGTCATAGAGTTAACAATGGTCTCATGTCCATGAAAGCCACAGCCTTGTGGACAGCTCATCAGACTCTATACAAAGACAAAATTTAACTTTCTATCTTGCAGACATGGCAAAACACTAATATAATGAGATTTAAAATTTTAAAGAGGACGAGTTATCTCCTCTGGATGAGAGGATAAACGTTCTTTACAGACTCTTAATAACCTAACCAGCAAATGGAGAGATCCAGTTTTCCAGTAGGTAGAGCCTGAAATGGACATATTTAGAGAAAATTTCTTTACAACTATTTAATGCAACCAGGTTTAGCATAGTCCTTAAGAATTTTGGTTCTCTCTGCGATGCAAATTTTGCAACAGCCACTCCCATTAATATATGAGCCTAGATGTTCTATTATTTTCCACCTGATATCACATGAGGTCACTTGATCTTTGAGGTGCCATGTATGGCTGGCTAGGGATGTAACAAAACGTCTTTCTGGTACTTTGTAGGATGACTGGTGGTTGCAGAAGTGTCATATGAAAGATATACTGGCTGATTAGATATATTTAGAAACCTGGGAGGTGACTATATTTGCACTCCTGGTTTATCTCTGGTAGTCTCTGCGTGTGGTGATGCTGTTGGTAACACCATTGCTGATGTTGTTATGATGCAATGATCCAGCAGTTTTATCTCCGTGGTTATCATTTCTGGTCATATGGTTGGCAATGATGCTGCTGGTGTTATTGTGGGTGTGGATGGTGGTAACATATGGTGTGGGGCCAGTCTCTTCATGGGTGTTGATGATAATTGTTTCGTCATCGTCTGTGGCGATGGTGCTACTGTCATCAATTATCTTCTCTGTGTCACTGGTCCCAGAGTAGTCATCATCTCTGGCTGTGGCGATTGTATTGTTGTAAGAACTAGTTAATCTGCTATTGTTGCTGTTGGATGGTACATTGCTGGTAATGCAGATACCATATCTAGGTGACACTGTAGCTTCGTAGATGACTCCTTCAGCCTCTCCTCAGCCTCCTCCCTTGTTTTGTGGGTGCTTGTTAAAATGCTTTTTATGTTAGGTGCACAACTAAAGGAGACTCTTAGGTTGTGCCTGTTAAATAAATGCCTGTATATCTATGTGTGTGTGTGTGTGTAAAATGCTTATCTATTAATCTAAGGAAAATTCTTCTCACACATGTCTTGATGTTAAGTGAGAAGGGTGGGTCAAACCAAATGATATTTTTGCAGCACTTCCTTTTCTGGGTGCTAGGGCCTGGCATGCAGGAGATGCAGTCCTTAAACCTACTTGATGCCAGTGCCTCGTTGCAGTAGTGGGTAGTGGTGTTGAAGATATTTTAGCTAGATGATAGATTAAAGATCCTCTTGCTTACACCCTTCACTAGGTTCTTGACAACTCTAGCGGGTGGCAGGAGGCTGTGTTAATATAAAACAGCTTCTTGTTTGGCTTGTGATAGGGCCTGTATGCTCCAGAGCCCAGATCTAAAGTAATACCTAGGAAATTATTTACAGATAGATATTTATGGCTGGACTATGGGATAACCCCTGCTTTTTCAAATTTATGATTTACTGATTATATATATAATCATCATCGTTTAATGTCCTCCTTCCATGCTGGCATGGATTGTACGGTTTGACAGGAGCTGGCCAGGCAGGGGCTTGCACCTTGCTTCTGTGTCTATTTTGGCATGGTTTTTATGGCTGGATGCCTTTCCTGACACCAACCACCCAGCAGAGTGGGCTGAGTGCTTTTTATGTGGCACTTGCACAGGCTTTGGCCTGGTTTGTATAGCTGGATGCCCTTCCAGATGCCAACCACATTATATATGACAAGCTTCTTTCAGTTTTCAAATCCATTCTTATGGCTTTGGTTGGCCTGAAGCTATAATAGAAGACGCTTGCCTAAGTTGCTACACAGTGGGACTGAACCCAGAACCATGTGGTTGGGAAGCAACTTCTTACCACATAGCCTTTGGTTAAAAAAAAAGTGGTAATGATTCCAGTCTCACTACTATATGGGGAGAAACTGATGGCCATGGGTACTACCCCTCTTCCAGACCCAACAAATGAAAAAATAAAAAATAAAACAAATCTCTTGATGCTATATTTCATTTGTTTTCATTACCAGGATTATAACTTCCATGCCGGTAAATCTGAATATGAAGATGTTCTTCAGTGTAACAATTTACCATCTTCTCAGACACCAAGAGGTCACCAGACACCAGCTGCATTCCTTATTTTAGCATCAGGAATGGACAAAGTAAGTTAACATCAATAATATTGAACATCTTGCCAGTTCAAATTTATTTCATGTTTTTTGTTTTTTTTTTACTACAAAGAAATTAAGCTGTTTTCTTAATTATCACTTTAAGTCTGAAATAATTGGCAGTGGCTTAAATTTCTTTGTTTCTTTATTTACTGCTGTTTTTTTTTGTCAGTTTATTTGTGACTATATATATTATTGAGGCTATTTATCAATAACTGTCTATATTTCTATCTCTCTGTCTGTCTGCTTGCCTGCCTTTTTGTGTGTCTGACTGTCAGTCCGTCCATTCATCCTTCCTCTTTAATTCTATTTACTTCCGTTAATCTAGGTTATGAGTTCAAATTTTATGAAGGTCAGTCTTTTCTTGTACCCATCAAGTATTGGATTCCATTGATTATATAGTTCACCTACAAATTTTGGCTGTTCTGCCAAAATTAGAAACCATCATTGTAATAGTTTATAAATATAATAGACCTTAATCCACTTAGTTACTTAAAAACATATCCTTTTGTTTTGTTTAATGATTTTCTCTGTGATGGCTTGTCATCTGCAGCCCCAAGGAGCCTGCATACTTTCAATACTTTTTCTGTAAAATAGTTACAATTGTCATAAAGTTAATTAGTTTAATTATATCTGTTTGTTACTACTACAGTTTTTAATGATGGGCAACAATGTTATTGAGTCTCATCATCACCATCATTTAATGTCTGTTTTCTATGCTAGCATGTGTTTGACGGTGGATGTTTTTCCTAATGCTAACCACTTCACAGAGTGTAGTGGGTGTTTTCTATATGGTCCTAGCATGAGTGCTTTTTATGTGGCACCAGCACCAGTATCAATTTTACTGGGGTGGACAAGTCTTCTTCAGTACAGCAATGCACCAGATATCTCTGTCCTTTGTTGTCTCCTGCATAAAGCTCAGTGTTTTGAAATTGGCTTTCAATACTTGAAATTTGTAGCTTTGTTCCAAGTGGTAAAAATAAAAATGAGAATAATAAGAGTTGTTGCTGTAAGAATTAATAAACTTAGAGAATGTGAAATAATTCTCTTTTGGAATAGTGGATCTTGAAGCACAAATCAAGCTATAAATAATAACATGATAATATTGGGTTCAAAAACCAATTTGGATAGAAAATTGAAAGGCTTTTTGTGCTTAGGGATCGACTCCCACCGCAAAATATTGGATTCTGATTTAGGTATACACCAGCAATTTTGATGGGCAGGGTATTTATGAGGAGGTACTCAAAAGTTACCAGAAATGTTCTCTGTGGGACGAGCCTGTTGTATTTCAGGCTTCTGCTGCTAGAAGTCACTTGATGCAACCCTCAGGCATCAGTCTGCCAACCAGCGGTGTCCATGAGTGGAGTTGTACTGCCATGTAGTGCATCTTTGTTTGCAGTTCTTCTCCCCTGTTTGTGTATATGAGCATTTTTATGTATTTGTGTGTGTATGTGCATTTGTGTGTGTATGTATTTATGTGTGCATATGTATGTGTATATATATTTGTGTGTGCATTTGTATGTATGTATGTGTGTGCATTTGCATGTATATATGTATTTGTGTTTGTGTGCATTTGTATGTATGTATTAGTGTGTGTTTGTGTAATATTTCTATATTTCTTTGAAAACTGATAACAACTTGTGCCATTTGAAACGGAACTGATATCTGTTTTCTTCTCTTTTTTTTTTCAGCATGGTATTGATTCCAACATTCCAATTCCTTACTCCCACATTGATGTTGCTGGTTCAAGTGGACCATTTCCTGGTGTTCCAACTGGAGCTCCTGTTTTGGCACTATCCAGTCATTACATTCTCCCTCGTATCTGAAATACGACAGAGAAATATTTGATTTCCTTGTATTAATTCTAATAGGATTATTTTTCTCAATCTATTTTTTCATTCCTATTTGAAATCTTAACAATAATAAAGATCACTATTCAAAATTTCTTTGTCTCTCTCTCTGTCTCTCTTTTATAAAAAGTTTTAAAGATATTTTTCCTTTCTTTTACTTATTACTCTCAAATTTTACGTACTTACCTTTTATCTGTTTACTTGTTCCAGTCATTAAATTGTGGCCATGCTGGGGTACTGCTTTGAAGAAATTTTAGTCAAACATATTGGCCCAAGTACTAAATTTTTGTGTAAAGCCTGGTACTTATTCTATCAGTTTCTTTTGTTGAACTGCTAAGTTATAGGGACATAAACACACTAACACTAGTTGCCAAGCGGTGGGAGGAAAACACACAAACACACATATACACAATAGATTTCTTTCAGTTTCTATCTACCAAATCTACCCAAGGTTATGGTGCCACACAGTGGGACTGAACCTGGGACTGTGTGGCTGGAAAGCAAGCATCTTACCACACAGCCACACCTGTGCCTGTGGATATACACACAAACTCAACAATGGGCTCTTAGTTTCCATCTACCAAATTTAGTTACTAAGTTGTTGATATTTGTTACTAATTTAGTTACTAAGTAGTAGATATTTGTCTGAGTAATCAAGTTTCTTAACCACACAACCATTCCTGCACCTACTGTTGGAGTAATTTTGATTGTATATTTCCTATTCTAACCACCTATTAGCTCCTTAGCTTCTGCAGTCATTCTGACCTTCATGTGCTTGTATGGCAATGAATAGTTGAAACCCCACACAACCCTCCTTTGATAGGACACCAGTCTATTACAGGTAATTCTTTTTCCTATGGGGTGATGTTGAACTTCCATAACAGCAGTCAATTAACCTCTTTTAAATGTTAGCACTTCTGTTTGGCATGTTGTATGTGTGCATATTATGGACACACATGCACATTGTGCAAGCACGTCATCATCATCATCATGCTACATGGCAGTGAAACATGGGCAGTGACTGCTGAAGACATGCGTAGGTTCGCAAGGAATGAAGCCAGTATTCTCTGATGGATGTGTAATTTAAGTGTGTATTCTCGACAGAGTGTAAGTGCCTTGAGAGAAAAGTTGGACCTAAGAAGCATCAGTTGTGGTGTGCAAAAGAGATGACTGCGCTGGTGTGGTCATGTGGCGAGAATGGATGAGGATAGCTGTGTGAAAAAGTGCCACAGCCTAGTGGTTGAGGGAACCTGTGGAAGCGGTAGACCCAGGAAGACCTGGGATGAGGTGCTGAAGCACAACTTTCAAACATTAGGCTTCACTGAGGCAATGACTAGTGACTGAGACCTTCGGATATATGCAGTGTGTGAGAAGACCCGGCAAGCCAAGTGAGACCATAACCCATGGCCTATGCCAGGTGTGTAACCAGCCCACTTATGCGTATCTTTCCTTCACTGGACACTAAACTCTGCTTGCGAAGACCTGTTTAGGCAAGTGAAATCGAAATCAAATCAAATTTGCAAATTTGATGACTGGTACCCATG
>JAOPJW010003905.1:53635188-53647370 GCA_027122535.1 Octopus maya
AATATCCATGCTACCACACTTGAAATGTACCTGTTATAACTCTATCTCAATTTGAATGTACGTGAAGGTATTTAGAATGCCCAAACTTATTTCTGCAAATGTGCCAAGCACTGATGCTGATCATAGTTTTATCAATAAGCATAGGAGAAAAGTAAATGCAGTATAAATAGGGATGGTCAGTGGTGCCCCAATGAGACGGCCCTTAAAAAAACAGACCCCTTTAGGACATTCCCTTGGATTAGAGGAGTTGCTGTTTGAGTTTCGTAGTCCTTGCACCAACGGTCTAGGAGGAGTTAACAAACATTAAAAACACAATGGACAGAAGCATCACTCAAATTTATAAGAAGATATATATACTGGGTCATCCCATAAATAATTTTTTTTTATATTTTATTTTTCAAAATTAAGGTTAAAAAAAAAATTCTTTTTTTATCTAAAATATACTCTCCTTCATTTTCTACAATGCCTTTCCATCTATCTGGTAGACTTGCAAGGTCCTGAAATTCACTTATCTGTGATGAAAAATACTCTTCCAGCGTTGTTCTGACATTGTCTAAAGAATTCATATTTTTTCCATCCAAATGATTTTGAAGACTGCAGAATAAATGATAATCAGTCCAGTGAATATGGTAGGTGGGGCATCATTTCCCATTCAAACTGCTCCAGCCTTTGGAATGTCATCCTTGCTGCATGTGGTCAAGCATTATCCTGATGGAAGAACACCTTTCATCTTGAAACCAAAGATGGTCGTTTTTCTTCTTGTACTGACTTAAAAGTTTAATGAACTAAACCTTTCATATCCCACCAGATAACATCTTATATAGGTGAAGACCTTTAGCCTGGGGTGACAGTGTTTCTCCTTTCCTTACCCACTGTCTTTGACACTTGACATTTTTATAGAGAACCCATTTCTCGTCACTATTCAATCCAAAAAATGTTCATTTGTGAGACGGGACAGCAAAGAGCACACATTCACTTTCTGCACATGATTAGACTCAAAGTTTGTGAGGAACCCATTGATCCAATTTGCTGACTTTTCCAATGGCACGCAGATGCTGATGAATGGCTGAATGACTAAATCCAAGTTTCTCAACAGTTACGATGGGATTTTGTTCCACCAAGGTTTGTAGGACGTCTGTGTCAAGCTCTACAGATCTTCCAGAAGGAAGCTCATCTACTAGGCTATAGTTTTCGGCTCAGAATTTCTGGAACCACTGTTGACTCTGGCTCATGCTTATTGTCCAATCCTCATATACTGCATTAATATTCCTTACACTTCCATTGCATTGTTGCCTTTATTGAAATCGTAAAGTAAAATATACCAAATATTCTCCTTTGTCACTTCCATTATAGCTTTGAAAAAATAACTGTTAAAATCAAACTACACTCTTCAAAACTTGAAAATTAAGAATAAGAACAAGGTAAAATTACTACTTGCTTTTATAGCAAGTTGATGCTGGTAGTTTATCACATCCCCCTCTGACTTCTAGTTCATGCAATTAAAAAAAATGTATTATTTATGGGACAACCCAGTATATATATGTGTGTGTGTGCACGTGTATTGTATGATACAAATAAGATGATATTTTTTTATTTGCATCTTACAATACACATTTTGACACCTAATAAAAAAAAAAGTATTTGTTTACATTCATACATGTCTTGACATCAATAGATGGCTGTAGACAAGCATCACCTTCATATATGTTGCTGTTTGTATCCAATCTTCTGGGAAAACATGTCTTGCTTGGAAATAGGTGAGGATTGGCAACAGGGTGAGCATCTGGTTGGAGAAAATTTGCCTGAACAAATATGAGTAAATGAACATTAAACGATGATGATGATGTATATATATTTCCATCTCCCAATTTCATAAGGCATTGATTGGCTCCAAAGGGTTAATTCAATTGACTAATTTCTCCTACCAAAGATGAGCACGCATTCACTCTCTGCAAATGATTAGACTCAGAAAGTTTGTGAGGAGCCCATTGATCCAATTTGCTGACTTTTCCAATGGCACGTAGATGTTGATGAATGGTTGAATGACCAAATCCAAGCTTCTCTGTTGGTTTCTCAACAGTTACTTTATTTCATCAACCTTTAAGAGATGAAAGCCAAAGTTGATATCAGCAGGATTTGAACTCAGAACATAAAAGGTAGAAGAAATACTACTTGCCAGTTAGCCACTTTATTAGAACATTGGAAAAATATACCATGTACTTTCAACTCAGAACTTAAAAGAATTGTTCAAGTTCTGAGTTGCAGTCACTCCAGTGTCATCTTTGGTATTCATCCTTTCTGAGTTAATAAAGTACCAATGTAATTTGCTAAACCCTCCCTTCAGAATTTCAGTACTTTTCACTAAATCAGAAACATTATTACAACTATTCATCTATTCATACAATAATCCTTTCCACTATAGGCACAAAATCTAAATTTTGCAGGAGGGGACTAGTCAATTACACCAACAGATACTTATTTCATCAATCCCGAAGAGATTTAAAGCTAAGATGATCTCAGTAGAATTTAAACACTCAGAGAGTGAAAACAAGACAAAATGCCACTAAGCATTTTTCCCAGCATGCTTACTAGTTTCCAACTCACTGCCTTATATATTCACACAATAATGCTGATAAAAAAATGTAAATAGCTTGAGCTTTTGGCAATCAGAGGTATTTTTCAACAAGTGATCAGTCCTATTAATTTTATAGGTACTTGTATATATACTCCAGTAGATTAAAAGGCAATAACAGCAGGATCTGAACTCCAAAAACGAAGGGCTATAGGTAAATACTGCTGTCAATTCACTGTCATATCTCTGTATGTGTTATCACTGAAATGGTAAAACCACTAACTCAATCTGCTTCTTCTATTACCTACTAATTAGTCCAATGACTTGTGTTCTGGAATAGTTAACTATTTGCCCTCTCCACCTACTGGAATCCATCCCTGCCAACAGTTTTTATTCAAAATACTGGTCTATATCTGTTCAAAGTGATGCATCTATCTCAGAGAGTCTGCAAAGGTTACAGATATGGTTCCTCTTATGCCTGATTGTAAAAAGAAACAGCAATATTTGTTGTTGGTGTTGTGTTGATGCTCATACCTCCTGTCAAGAAAAAGGCTTACATTAAATAGTCCACATGGTAATAATATTACAGTGTAAAGTAGAATCCAAAAGGACCAGTGGTGGTCTACATTGGTAAATAATAAGTACTTCATGTTTTCTTAGAGAATCAATAATGCCATGAGGAAGGAAGCTGAGGTTTCAGATAGGATCTTTTTTCAAAGAAATTCCTGCACAAAAGTTTTGTTTCTTTCCCTAATGGTGATATAAATCATTTTCTTTTGCAAATTTTTTGTATGTAATTATTGTTTATATTCTTTAGTTAAACTCTTGGACCCATGAGGTTGGTTACTCAGTTTCCATGGTGTAAGAGTGACCAAGATCACAAAATCCTTCTAAAGGGAACAGCAGTCTGTTGCAGGATTCAAAGTCAGAAAATTTGAAGGGAGGGAACATGTAAATTACATCGTCCTAGTATTTAACTGGTACTTTACTTCATCAACCTTTATGAAAGGCAAAGTTGATATCAGCAGGATTTGAACTCAGAACATAAAAGATAAAAGAAATACTACTTGCCAGTTAGCCACTTTATTGTTTGTATTGGAACCCTTTAAAACTGCATCATTGTCGTAAGTTCATGACAGTAGTTGTATCCACTACAAGGAGAGGATTAAAGAATCGTAACTAAAATGTTCCAGCATTTTAAACAACCTAAAGTGTGCAGAATCGCCCAACTAATTTTAGCAATGGCAAAAGGATCACAAACATATAAGAAAACTCGGATTATTTATAACTTTAATTTACTTCCAAAAATCCTGATATTCTCGCCAAGATTGAAAACATTCTATCATCTATAGCAATATTTTCTTCAGATAATTCGCCAAACATAACCAATTTTGAAATTTCTTCTAAATCTATAGCTGCTTTTATGACAGCAATAACGTTATAATGATCAATGCCTTGTATTGCAAAGTTGAGATATATTTGTTCAGCCAGTTTACGACGATAAAAGTCTCCTCGATCGCCTGACATACCGACATCTTCATGTCCTCCTGATAGATAAAGAAGAACGTCGTGTATGTTTTTTACCGAATTTGGCGGAATCAGCATGCGTGTCTCGTTCATCATCAGTATCAAACGTTGTATTACTCTTGTAGCAATTCGATTCAAAACTGCAGCCCGAGTCATGACGAAAAGTTGCTTTACGAACAGGGACGCGAATTAGAGCCTATAGAGTTGGGGTTTGCGATATACTGAACGATGGTTTTGTTTGAAGCGATAGACTTTTCTTCCTCAAGGCATGAAATTTATCTGAATTTCGAAAACTAAACAGATCGCAACAATCCCAAGGGAAATTACTCTGCGCAAAATCGATTTTCAGTTTCGATTTCTGGTTAACGAAAGAGAGTTAAAAATCATTACCCGAACAAAAAATTCATCTGTTACAATTATTCTCCTTCCTTCAGAAAAGTGTCATATAAAACTGACATAAAATTTATTATTTGAGAGATTTAGATGGATTTTTTTTCTCTCTAGCGAGACAAAGGGATAGAAAACAAAATTGTGACCTCAGACGAGTTTAAAATGAAAATATAGAGGGCCATAACTAAGCACAACAAAAAATTTACTACGGTATTCTGCCCTTTTTGCCACTCTGAACTGACTTAAATAGCCTCGATTTTTGTAGCAAAAGAAATACTCTTCAGATTAGGATTAGTACACCCACATCCTTAAATATAATTATCCCTCAGTTTTTTTGTTTGGAGTAAGAGAGGTGATGTTTCTCTCTTTCCAAAACAAATTACTTGACTGTGAGATGGAAGTGGAAATTGCTGTCCTGAAGACAAGTAATATTATGCGCAATCATTATTATCAGCAGCTGCATTTAACGTCTGTATCCAAGTTGGTGTGGGTAGGACGGTTTGATAGGAACTGCACCAAGCTCTGTTGTTTATTTTGGTATGGTCTCTTCGGGTAGATGCCCTTTCTAATGCCAACTGCTTTACAGAGTGCTAGGAGTGTACAGCACAACACCAGAAGAAAAATGTAAACTTGTGACAATATCATTATTAGTCTAATATGTTGACCTCACAAAAACATGATAAATACAGTCGACCAATTGTTTTAAATGCAGAGTTTGGAGTGGTCAATGACAAATTTTATTTTCTAACATCTAAATTCATTGAGGTTATCTAATCAATGAAAGTGTTACAGCTGATGTGTCAAAATCTGGCCAGATGCTGTTTCCAGTATTGTACCCAACTCTCAGCTTAATTGTAAACGGGTCTCACAATGAAGTACAGCACACTGCTGTAAGAAAGAGTACATAAAAATTCATGAATACATAGAGGTTGCAGTATTCAGCTCCTCTTAGTGCAGGGGGTGTTGATTCTTAAATACATCCCACCAGCACAAGAACATCTAGATCCAGTATTGTTTGCTTCATAACAAAACACACAAGAAATACATCTTTTACAAAGTAAACAACCACTGAGGGATTCAAAAGTTTACTTCAGAAATGAACTTTCAAGGCTGGTCCAATGGGTAAATGTCTTCTACCATAGATGTAGGTTAACCAATGCCTTGTGATGGAAACAGTAAGGAAGACTGTCAGAGGGACCATTCCCATTGTGGGATTGTAGAATTTATTCATTAACCATTTTAACTACTAGCACCATCCAGTCCTTGGAACACCTTTAACTCTTAACGTCCTTTTAAGACAAAAGCTCAGTCCTGCAATGTTTGAGCAGAAAATACTAAGAAATGGGTTTGTTTATTCAAATGTTTATAGTGTTTTTGTGGTCAAATTATTGTGAAAATCTGCAGTATTGCAGACAAAAACCACCTTTTTAATGTAAGAAGTCATTTGTATTAAAAATAATGTGCCTGTCAGATTCTTAAATTATTACACAATGAAAAGAAAACAGACACATTCAAAAAAAGACATATGAGGTTATCTAATCAATGAAAATGTAACAGCTGATAATTCAAAACCTGGCCAGCAGTGTACTGAACTCTCAGCTTAACTGAAAATAGGTCTCGCAATGAAGTACAGCACACTGCTGTCAAAAAAAAAAAGAGCATTTAAAAATTCATGAGTATACATTGAGGTAAGGTAGAGATATACAGAGGTTTTCCCCAGACTACTTTTGCAGCTTATCATTAGAGTCAAGACAATATCACATATCAGTGTTAATAATCTACATAGCCTACAGATTTAAGAAAAGGAAATACACTATGTCTGAGAAAACAGAGGTCATTATTGGAATGCTTTTGATAAGTCTGCTTCATTAGGTCTGACCTGGGGATAGTGGTGAGTTGAGATAGTGTGACATTAAATACCATGTATGAAAATGAAGTTTTTAATAGTGGCCATTGGAATATCAGGCTGTTTCATTACAAAACATCATTTTACCCAAAACAATAACTTCAAACAAACAAAAGTAAATGAATCAAGAATTTTATTTCTCATAATCCCAAATGACTGTTAAGCTATTCATCTTCACATCCTACAAGATTGTTATTATCTGCTTTTAGTTTCACATTGAAGGTAAATTTAACAAAGTATTTTGTCCTTGGGGCAAGTAAATGACATTCCGAGACCGAGAAAGTTGGTTGGCAATATCTTCTGCTGCTTCCAGTTTGCGAAGTTCAATTAAAGCATCACCAGCTTCAGAGAATGCTTTAGATAATAGCTCTGCAGCTCTTGTGTCTCCTTCTGCATTAGTAACCGCAGCCTGTCGGATTTGTTCAGCCTAAATACAAAAAATAAAACATTTAACAAAATAAATACACCAATTTATGCTTTTTATGTTTTTATAATATTATCATCAACCTATTTAATATCTAATTTGTTGGCACCTTGGGCAATATCTTCTACTATGGCCTTGGATTTGGTAGACAGAACTTCAAAGACAGTCAACAACATTCTTGTGGATTTAGTAGACAGATTTGGCAAACAGAAACTGAAAGGAGCCCATCATAAATGAGTGAGCATATGTGTTTGAGTTTCATTGTCTTGACATCATTCAGTAGTCATGAGTGAGTGCCGCTGTCATTCAGGCAGTGTCTTTCATTCCCAGTCTTCCATGCAATATGAGGAAAATATTACTATACTCAAACATAAATGAGAAATGGTAACAAGAAAGACATCCATCTATAGAAAATCTAAGTGAATATAGAGAAACGGTCCAGAGGATTTATCATATACACATAAGTTGGAATAAAGATTTTATGCAACATGTAACATACTACTAGGATTACACAATAATAGCAAAGGAGAATGGGCACCAGCCAGCCAGCCAGCCCAAAGGTTGGGGTGGGCTGCACCTGCCTACCTCGGTTTCTATGGCATTGAGGTAGATCCAGCCACCCCTGTTAATGGGGACAAAACCTGGATTTAAAACACTGGATAATGGTGAAGCTAGCAAGCAAAATATTTCAACATAAATGTCAGGTTAAGATACTTGTAGAAAGAAATGTACTGAAATTAGCTTTATTGTTTTAATGATTGAAAAACTGTACTGTAGTTAGTGAATCATAAGATGCATTTAAAAAAACAAAAAGTCCTATATACAAATTTAGACTATATTACATGCTTTAATGCAATAAAAACTTTTTCCTGAACATGCAGTTAAAAATTGGAGTGGTGTCTAATAAGCCCATGCATCTTTTGTAGTATTTAGATTTTTTTTTTAGACAAATATTAAAGTGAGCTTTTAGACAGCTCCACAGTTACTTCATATATTGACACTGACATACAGTTTATAGAAGTTTAAATAAACAATGTAAAAATTATGATACAGTTCCATACCTTCTCGACTAGATATCTGGCTTTTTCAGCTTCCTGTTGTGCAACTTGCTTCAATTCTACAGCTTCAGTAAACTCTTTTCCAAAAGTTAAATGGGTCTATAAAAAGAAGCAAAATATCTAAAATACACATACATACACATGCATACACACACACACACATATATATAAAGTCCGCTTTCCATATTAGCATGGGTTGAACGGTTTGACTTAGGACTGGCAAGTCAGGAGGCTGCACCAGGCATCATGGTTTCTATAGCTGGATACCCGTCCTAACACCAACCACTCCAAGAGTGTAATGGGTACTTTTTACATGCCACCAGCATGGGAGCCAGTCAGGTAGCACTAGCATCAACCACACTTGAATGGTATTTTTTATGTACCACCGGCATGAGTGCCAATCAGGCAGCACTGGCATCAGCCATGATTAAGATTTCACTTGGTTCAACAGGTCTTCACAAGCACAGCATATTGCCCAATGATTGAAGGGTACTTTTAAATGGGCCAGTTATGCATTGGCCACAGCTACGATCTCACTTGGTTTACTGGGTCTTCTCAAGCACAGCATATCTCCAAAGGTCTTGGTTGCTTGTCATTGCCTCTGTGAGGCCCAATATTCAAAGGTCACGCTTCACGATCTCAGGTCTTCCCGGGTCTACCTCTTCCACAGGTTCCCTCCACTGTTAAGGTGATACTTCTTCACACAGCTGTCCTCATCCATATGCAACACTTGGCCATACCAGCTCAGTTGTCTCTCTTGCACACCACATCTGATGCTTCTTATGTCCAGCTTTTCTCTCAGGGTGCTTACACTTTAACATGTATGCACACTGACATTACATGTCCAGCAGAGCATACTAGCTGCATTTCTTTCCAGCCTACACATGTCCTCAGCAGTCACAGCCTATGTTTCACTGCCATGTAGCATGGCTGTTCACACACATACATTATACAGTCTACCTTTCAGTCCGAGTGAGACACCCTTTGTTACCAGCAGAGGTAGGAGCTCTCTGAACTTTGCCCATGTTATTCTTATTCTACAACTACACTCTCAGAGCATCCACCCCTGCTACTGACTTGGCCACCTAGGTAATAGAAGCTATAAGCTACTTATAGTTTTTGCCCCTGGCATGTAATGGAATCTGTTTTCTGTACATCTTCAGGGTTTATTGCACCTGTGTATCAGCCACACACAAAAACTATCCTCCCAGTCAACCTTCCTTTGATATTGCTGCACCTCTTATGTGTCCATAGCCTACACTGGGTACATCTTATGGAGTTTCTACTTACATCTTTTCTACAGATCGAGCAGGTCCACCTACCTGAAGGGATTCATGATTTGTCTGCCTTCTTACTAAGACTTTTGGTTTTTGCTAGGTTGATTCTAAGGCCCTTCAATTCTAGACCTTGCTTCCACACCTGAAACTTCTGCTCTAGTTAAGGGAGAGGAGAAGCAAGCTTAACTGAATGGTTGAGAGGTTTGCTTTGTAACCACACCATATATTTCCATGTTCAATCCCACACTACAGCATCCTGGGCAAGTGTTATCTATAGTAGTCTCGGGTCAACCAACATGTTTTGAATGACACTGGTAGACAGAAAATGTGCAGAGGAAACCATTTTATTTACCTGTTAGATACAAACACGCACATTTCTAACAACCACTTTTCCTTGCTTACATGGACCAGACAATGCATTAAGGCAAACTTCTTATAGATGGATACCCTTCCAGTCACCAACCCTCACCTATTTCCAAGCAAGTTAATACTCCCCAACAGATGGACATGTTTTCACAGAGGATTGAGAATGAAGAACATGGTAATACTTGTTTACACCTACAGTATGATGTCAAGAGTAGGAGAAATAAACACACACCCATACAGACACATGATGGGTTTCTTTCAGTTTCAATTTAACAACTCCACTGACAAGATTTCTCTACATCAGTCTTTATGTTTACTCATGTAAAGCAGGTGTGTTTTATAATAAAGTTTGATCAGATCAAATAGCAGAGTGCAATAAATACTGGGGTTAATATGATCAACTAAAAGCTTTGATAGCAGGGCCAAAGTCCGATGATGGAAACCAGTAAAAGAATCATCATCATTATTTAATGTCTGCTGTCCATATTGGCATGGGTTGGATGGTTTGACCAGGGCTAGCAAGCTGAGGAGCTGAACCAGGCTCCAATCTGATTTGGCATGGGAAAGATATGCTTCTGTGGCAGACAATCTGGATTATTGCTTGGATTATTTTTCCCACCATGTTTCTCTCTTGGTATCAAGTTCACTGCTGAACTGGAAGCCTTTTAACAATCTTACAAGAGGATTGCTTCTTTGAAGTTACTGAACTATTGAGAGAGTTGAAAGCTCTAAAGCAATTCCCTGGAGCAAAGAAGGAAAAGTTATGCAATAATTTATATCTGGAAGATTATAGATGATCTGGCATCAATTTCTGGTAATATGCTCCAGTGAAAATTAAGAGATCAAAATAGAATAGAAATCAGCACATTCAAACTCTAGGATTTTCTACTGAGTGATCTCCCAGATGAAACTATATCATAGTAAGACACACACAAGGGCAACTATACCAAATGCTTCCATTCACCAAACACTTAGAGCTGCAACAGCACTGATAATGGTACTTCATGCTGGAGTACCACCATGACCAGTGTCATTTGGCTGGAAGCAATTTACAGTAAAGGAAAACAATTCTTAATTGTTTCAAAGTATGAGGAAAAATTAAGAGTTAAAAAATTATTCTCTTATCAACTATACCTATTATAAGGATTATGGGCACACATACAAATAACCAATGAGGGAACCTCTGTACGGTCACTGAAACTGCTAGAAATACCAGCCAAGTTGCCAAACTGTATTAAGATGCATAATAAAGTACAAAATAACTTTGAAAATAAGTGAAGGGCACAACTGAAATATCTCCGAGTATTGGTCTGAGGAATACATACATGAATTCAAAAGATTTGGCATATAATAACTCCATATCTGTTGATCTTGCACATTATTTCATAAGGGTCTGGGTGAAATCTCTCCACTTTCAACAACAAGTTTTCATTCTTATTACCAATTGATAATGAAACATACTGAGTACATGGCATCTTCCTAAACTTATAAATTTTTACTCCACTAAAGTAAGGACCTAGGACTTTTTATAAAGATAATTTGATTTTTAAGAGGTAAAACAGTGACGTCATAAGTTTCAATATTAAAAAAGGGAGAACAAAAAGATACTGACCAAAGATATATCATCAAGGAGTAACCCAAAAGCACTGGCACGGTCTGTAAGTTCTTCAGATACTCTCATGGACACCACTTCTCGATTAGTGATCAGTTCACTTGCATCAAACTGAGCCTGTTGCAAAGAAGAGTGAACAATCAGAATTAGGGAAAATTTTATGGGAAAGTTCAGACGAATTTTATATATACAACAGAATGGTGAAACTATATAGAATACTAAAAGCTATAATTTATTTATCTTTGCTATTTAATATTTATTTTAGCTCTTCTCACTTTTAGTCATGAATGCTGGGTAATAACTGAAAGACTATGATCATGAAATTCAAGCAACTGAAGTGGGGTTCTTCAGAAGGATCTCTGGAGTAACATTACTCAACAGGGTGTATAGCTCAGAGATCAGGGAATATCTCTAGGTCAAGCCACTGTTTCTCCACTCTAGAAAGTTACAGCTCCATTACTATGGACATGTAATTATGCTGCAGGAAACAATTGCAAAATAGATTCATCAAGATGAGCCAACCAAGAACAAAACACTTGGATAATAGCCATAGTCTCAGTCACACTCAGGTATCCAACCAGAGAGTGGAATGATGGTTACCTGATTGAACCCTATGGTAGGATTGCCTGAGGACAATCCCCATGCCTTTCAGGAATGGTGAACAGAGAAAATGGATCGATGGATATTTTACCATCCAATTTTTAACTACTGTAAATTCGGAGAACTTGCTTTGTGAGTCAGGCAAGTCAAGAAAAGGTACACACTAAGGAACAGAAACACATTGGTTAGTACAGTAAGGTTTGAACTCTTGGCCACTTAAATCATACTAATTATTATATATTCTTATGCCGTATTTTATTTGACAAAGGGTTCAGATATCTGTGTATTTCAGTAGAACCATTTCAGGCATTTCATCCACATTTAAAATTACTTTATCATATTCAACAAACTGATCAGTATCTTCTAAACCATAAACATTTTTTAAATATAAATATTGGTGATGATAGAGTTTGGAAGCCAATTAAGTCATTGAGATATCACTAGAAAATG
>JAOPJW010003905.1:53658682-53669171 GCA_027122535.1 Octopus maya
AGTAGCTTGCTTACCAGCCACATGGTTCCGGGTTCAGTCCCACTGTGTGGCAGGCACCTTTGGCAAGTATCTTCTAACAAAAACCTCGGGCCAACTAAAGCCTTATGAGTGGATTTGGTAGATGGAAACTGGAAGAAGCCCGTCATATATGTGGGTGTGTGTATCTGTATTTGTCCCCACCAACATCGCTTGACAACCGATGCTGGTGCGTTTACATACCCGTAACTTACCGGTTCAGCAAAAGAGACTGATAGAATAAGTACTAAGCTTACAAAGTATAAGTCCTGGGGTCGATTTGCTCAAATAAAGGTGGTGCTCCAGCATGGCCGCAGTCAAATGATTGCAACAAGTAGGAGAATATGCATGTGTGTGTTTATGCACAAATGTGTGTCTGAGAATGTTTACATTCTGTGATTGCATGAGCTATGGTCAGTATTCTGACCATAGATTTTTCCTCTACGCAAATAAATTTTTGGAAATGCGTTGGATTCTCAAACTTAGTTGAACTGATTTATACTGGTTACAGGTCACTAGTCCCTATCCTAGAATGTAAGCGTTTTAAATATTTTTCTATGCATACAGATGCTGTTATGCAGCCACCGACATTCAATATCTTTTCTTTTTTTTTTGTTTTTTGCTGTAAATCGAAAATATGGACAATATTGTTCGCTTTGACACAAAAAGAACTCTCTCTCCACCTCACCCCCACTCTCCTTGTGTCTGACAAGTTATCGTCTATGCAGGACACTTCTCGACCCAATAACATAGAGAAAACCTTTAGAGAAATGCTCAGTCAATTCTCTAGCTTTGTCTTTGCTCAATCAATACTTCAGGCTTTCATTGTGGAGAGGTGGGGGAGGCAATATCAGTAAAATGAATAAAAATAGATAGATAGATAGATAGATAGATAGATAATATGCTCCTGCCCACAAATATAAATCGCATCAGAGACTACTTCTGTTGTCCTCTAAAAAAATTTTTGAGGTAACCCAAAATAATCACAATGTTACTCTTGGGTAATTGTGAGGTTGAGACAATAAGCAGTTTATATAGATGTGTGATAGCTCAAGTGTAGCTAAAAGTCGGCTCAATTAAGAAGGCACTTTTTTTCCATGTAGAAACAGATCTACCAACTGATCCAGAAAGACATAAGTATCCGATCCTATGCTGATGAGGTTTAATAATATCGCCCGTAGTTTACCCTCTTACCTGCAAAAATTAGATTTTTCCTCTACGTAAATTAATTTTTGGAAATTATCTTGATTTCTTGAAATCATCTCCCCTTTTCTTTGGCAGCAGCTAACAATTATCACTAGGTTTTTGTAAAATGAATATTTCAATTCATTGGGAATTATTCGCTGATATTATTCAATATATTATAACTTATCTAAATTCATGCCACTGACTGACTAAGGTTATTTCCTTTATCCCAGTTTCTTTTTTATTTTTTTAGATTTCTAAAACTTACTCTATTAGTGTCTAAAAATTTTCGCAAGTCTATACGTAAAATTTTATAGCAACTGCTCGAAGAAGTCGACTATACTATGCTGATTATGTCTAATAAAGCCTTAAAATGTCCGTAGCTGTCTTTTTGACTGCTAAGGTTTGTCAATTACTTCTGTTAATTAGAATTTCAGTTCCTTGTGATTTTTGTTGCTGACGTCATTATATACTTATTAGCCGACTTGAGTTATCTCTCTTTCCTAATTTATTTACGCAAATTATTTTTAGCGGAATATCTTATCAAATGTTCAAAGCAGATATAGTAGACTGATGAGATCAAAATAGACCAAAACATGCCTGTTGCCGTCTCTCTGAACGGCAAATATTTGTAAATTAATTTTTAGTTTTAGAAAATATTTCTCCATTAATTTTTTTTTTTATTAGAGTTGCTAGACTTTTTTTATTCTCCAACTAAACTGGAAATTTCAGTTCATTGCTAAATTTTACGTACTTCACAACTTGTAGCTCACTATAGTAAATTTCCTCTTTATGAAAGAGTATGTCTCAGTTAGCTGGGCAGGTACAGTCGATATTTCGTTACGGGTTGTATTTAGGTCGTGGGTGGATTAAGTGCAAGTACAACACTGAAGCAGAACATATTGACCATGCTTCTCATTTTGCGTAAAGCATTGCACACTAAAAAAAAATCATTATACCGACAGACGGCTGATTCGGTAGAGTGCTGAAAATGCTTTGTATTTATTCCGACACTTCAGAGTTCAAATTCCACTGAGGTCAACTTTACCTGTTATTCTTCTGGAGTCGATAAAATAAGTATTTGATGAGCATTTCCCCAAACTGCTGGCAAAATTTGAAACTATTATATTTACTGGCATATATCTCTCTCTTAGTGACGAAGAACCATCACAACTGATTTCGCATATTGGCCAAATGCCACAAAACTGTAGGTCATAGTTAAGAAAATTGTTAATTGTAAGGATTAATAGCTAAGGCCAACCTCGGCATGATTTGTACTCAAAGTACAGTGATACGAAAGATAGTCATAGCTAAACACTACCGTTTCTACCTTTAAATGTATTTCATGTCGATTCCAGCAGTATTTGAACATACAATGTAAAGAGACAGTCTACCATTCCGTCGTTTATGTCAATATTGCAATAACTAATATTTTTCCCAATGAAAACTCGGAGAGGTAAGCTCTCACAAAGGTTCTAACGGCAATTTCGATTCTTGGTTAAAATTATTTCACACCTCTAAATCACTTCAAAACCAAAAGCATCTATATGGAGGCATTACTTGCTGGAAACAGTAGCCAAATTTCTTTCTTACCACACTTAACCGTTTTACAGAAGATAGAGACCTATTTGATATTGGATATTGTTACAAAACACGAAATCTTTACAGCTTAAATAATTTTTGGTCATAAGTAGTTCTGCTTGATCAAAGCTAAACAGTAACATTAATCTCACAATTTCCTTTCCCCCTTTGCGTCTATGAAAAAGAAACCTTTTAACTATTAGTTAAATAGATAAATAATTTACAACACCATCCAACAAGGAACTTTACTCTTCAGCTCTCAACACCGTTATACTCTTCAGTCGCTAGAGTCTGAATCGCTATTTAAGGAATTTTCGCCAATTATCGATGACTGCTTTCGCTTTTTCAAATGTGATAAATCCTGCTGGTGCATTCATAACTTGTGGTAAAATCATTTTCTCATAATGATAAAATGTTTGTTGATAGATTTCTGTTATGTTATATTGAGTAAAAAAAAATAGAGATCGAAAAATACAAGACTTTTTTTTCATTATTTAAACACCATTCGAATTTTTATAGTTAGGTTATTTTATGAAATTCGTAAAATCTCATAAAATTCGTGAAATACGATGAAGAGATGGAGCAGCAGTATTGCATTAAAAAAACGTATGTAATACAAGTCGTTTTTCATTTTTTGTTTACATATCCAGTTCGCGTTACATACACTCTCTTATATGAATGTGTATTGCTGAAGTGTGTGCCTCCTTACGTGAACTGGATATGATGTAAACAAAAAATGAGCGACAGGTGGGATTTGAACTTGTAACATCTTGATTCAGTCCCAACTAGCTGGGTTTTTTTTATGTCTATATGTATCCTAATCTATGCAATATGAAGAAATATTTTCTTTGTGCAATATTAGTTTAAAACATTAAATTATGTAGCTGTTGCCTTGTAATTTTCTGTGTTGTGCATATACGTGATGTTACTTTATTTACATGGCGATCTAAAGTTCTATAAGAGAACCGTAAGAAGCTATTCTTTCCAAGGAATACAAGAAACACTTTTTTTTTACCAGCTATGTGATAGTGTTTTGATTTTTTTTTTGTTTTATTAGCCGAAGAATTTGTTATAGATAATATTCCATTTGACAACTTCTATCTATCTGTGTGTGGATTGTTTTACATACCTATCGTTATTTATCTTAAAGTATTTAAAATAGACCTGTTTTGATTGGACACAAAGTTCGTTTTGTCAAAGAGGTGTCGTAATGTGATGAGTATATTAGTTATATCTTAATCTATCGATCTCTTGAAGTAATCAAAGAAATAGAGCGTAATGTAATTTTAGATCTAAATAGTGAGATGCCGGAAAAGACAACACATAACCCCCTCTTTTGCATAGACACAAGGCCTAAAATTTGGCATACTTGACTGATACTTATTTTATACATCCCGTAAAGGTGAAAAACTAAATCGACGTCGGCGGAATTTGAACTCGGAAAGACAACATACAATTAATAAATTTTTAGAAACTGTTTTGTATTATATCTGTTAATATGAGAGGATTTCTATCTTTTGTAAAAATGTTTTTTTTTAAGAATTTATTTATTGATTGTTGTGAATAGACTGAGAAAAAACTGGGTATTAGATGCGGTGAGATCCTTCCACCAAAACTTAGCACCGTTCTATGAGATTTATTCAAAAAATTATCCTTCAAACTCATTAAAAACATCAAATTTAATAAATATTCTTGCTTTCTCGTAGAGGTTATAAATTTTCTTGCTAATATGATTTTTTTTTTTTTTGTATATATATTTTATCTGGCTTCATTCGTTGGATGGCGGACATATAGAAGGGCTTCTTCAAGAGTTTTTAGTCTATTAGATCAACATCAATTAATATTTATTTCATATATCTATATTTATCGATCTGATTAAGTTACCTTTTTTCTTTTTTTAGACAACACTAGTGAACACATACGCGCACGCACACACACATAGGTCATTAATGGGCGCTCTCTACACAAATGGTTCGGAAGTTTCCTTTATAGTCACTATGCCCCGTTTTGTTCCCACTGTCGGACGACAGTAATCTTCCGCCAGTACCATGACAACATCATTTAGTATCAGTTTTCCATGCTGGCATGGGTTGGACAATTTAACAGGGGCTGGTAAACCAGAGAACTGTGCCAAGTTCTGCTGTCTGCTTTGACACGGTTTCTACGACTGGATGCCCATTGGTAACTGCACCAACGAAGTCACCAAATAACTTGCAAGACAAACACTCCTTGACTGGGAGGGAGAGTAGTATTGAGGGAGGATGCTTTGTACCAATTTATAAGTATAATAGAGGGATAGATATATGTGTCTTACTGTAGAGGAGATAAATGACAACCTCACTTGGAAAAGAAAGAGAAAAAGATAGTTACAAAGAAAGGAAAAGAGACAGAGATGTGTCAGGGAATGTACCCTCAAGGTACATTGGTGGGTGAATATAAGTGTAGTGGTATAGAGGATTCGACAAGTTGAGTTGGTGGGGGAGGTAGAGGGGAGAATTACATAAGAGTGTGAGGAGAGATGGGTTAGAGGTGGCTGGAGCAAGTGATGGTGAGTGATATAGGAGTGGCTGGGTGTGGAGTGGGCTATAGTAGACATGCGAAAGTGTTGAGAGTGACAGCAGATAAGAGAGATGTTAAGGATGGAATGTAGCAGAGAGAAGGTGTTAAGGATAAGAGAGCAATGGCTGAGGACACAGAAAGGAGGTGATTGGTGGAAATAGTGGCCAGGGAAGATAATGAGAAATGGAAGTGGCTTCAGGACAGGGAAAGTAGCCAAAATGGATGGGATATAATATGTGCCTGCTCAGCTCTCAGGTGATTACAGCAGCCAAATAGTGCCATAGGGCTGACAAAGTAGAGGTGGGGGCGGAGCATTACCAAGGTGGTTTTAGGATATCATTTCTGTTGTGGTGAATAGCTTTTCTTGAGCACAGCAAAACACCAATCATCTCAGTCCTTTGTCATATCTTCCATAAGGCTCAGCATCTTAAAATCAGCCTTCAATACTTCATCCCATGTTTTCCTAGGTCTCCTTCTTCCACAAGTTCCATCTACTGTAAGTGATTGGCACTTCATTATTTCAAGTGTCCTCATCCAAACGCATCACACCACCAAACCATTGCAGTCTTCTTTCTTGCACACTACATCTAATTCCTCTTATGTGTAACTTTTCACTCAACACACAAGCACTTTCTCGTACATACATGCTGACATAGTGCATCCATTGGAGCTTACTAGTTTCATTTCTCTCATGTCTTTGCATGTCCTCTGCATTTAGAGATCACATCTCACTACCATGTAGCATTTCAGTTCATAAACAAACATTATACAATCTTTTTACTCAGAGTGAGAGAGAGAGAGACCTTTTGTTGCCAGTTAAAAGCTTTCTGAAATTTCTCCATCCTATTCTTATTTTAGCAACAACACTTTTGAAACATCTTCCCCCACTGCAAATTAGGTCACTTAGGTAACAATAATCATCTACTAACTCTAGAGAGCCTCCAGGGCACTTGAGAAAATCAGTCAAGATATGCTGTGCTTGAGAAGACCTGTCAAGCTAAATGAAATCATGGTCATGGCCAATGCCATTGTCACGTAACTAGCACCTGTACTAGTGGCATGTAAAAAGCACCCTTTGAATATTGGGCCTCATGGAGGCCGTGACAATTGACTGAGACCTTTGGTGATATACTGTGCTTGAGAAGACCTGTCAAGCCAAGTGAGATCATAGTTGTAGCCAGTGCCAGTGCTATGTAACTAGCACCTATGCTGATGGCAGTAAAAAAAGCACCCACTGCACTCTTAGAGTGGTTGGCATTAAGAAGGGCATCCAGTTGTGGAAATTATGCCAAATCAGATTGGAATCTAGTGCAGCTTACCAGTTTTCAGTCAAACCATCCAACTCATGCCAGCATGGAAAATGAACATTAAATGATGATGAATTTTTCCCTGTATCTTTAGTCTTTATGACTCCTGTGCATCTTCCACACACAAACACTACTTTCTCTGTTAACCTCCCTTCCACAGCACCTCTTTTGTGTCCATCACTTGCACTGGCACACTGTATTGCTCTGTATGAAATTCCTGCCTGTACCTTTCTTACATACCAACCAGGGTCATTGTAGAGGCATATGGTTTAATGGTTAAGGTGTTGAACTCATGATCATACGGTTGTGGTTTTGATTCCTGGACTGGGCAATGCATTGTGTTCTTGAGCAAAACACTTCATTTCATGTTACTCCATTCCATCCAGCTGGCAAAAGTGAGTAACCCTGCATCCAGTCCAGATGGGAAATATATATGCCATGAAACCTGGAAACTGACCCTTATGAGTTGGTATGACTTGGGAAGGTAACTTTACCTTTACTTTAAGCAGGGTCATTTATATGAGGAGCGTAGAGTTTTGTTTATTTTCTTACTTACTAGAACTTTAGTCTTTGCTAAGTTAACTTTATGGTCCTTCAGTTCCAGGTTTTACTTCTATGAATAGATTTTTTTTTTTTTTTAAATTCTTTTAAAAATTTTACATATTATAAATTGTATAAGTTTTATTTTGTCAATACAACTGTGTTCGGAAAAATGTGAAGAAAAGCAGAACACAAGAGTGATATTAATGGAATAACAAACAATGTTCTGAGGTGTTTAAAAGGAATTTTCAATGGAAACCAATGCTGGTTTCTTTCTTCTTTTTTCTTTTTTCTTTTTTTTTAACCTTCATTTTTACTTCTTTTTCGTGTACCTTTTAACCCTAATTAAAATATGCTTTCATTTAGTGTTCACAATTATTTAAATTTAAATTCAGAAAGATTTCATACGCAAAATTTGTGTTCTATTAACTAAAGGCTAGTCGATAGAAAGCAGCGGCTTTCAAATATATTGCATTTTTTTTTTTTTGTTTTTTTCTAATTCTCATTGCTTTTAGTCTTTGTTGATAGCATAGGAATAAAACAGTTTTTAAAGTAAGTAAATTTGTACAATTATTCATAGGTTTTGGGGAAACTTCAAAGAATCGGTAAGTAAATATAATGGTCTTTAAATATAATGATATTTTCAATATTGTGCATCTTTTATGATTAAAATGTACACCCCAACCCCTCCTTACCAGATTTTTTTTGTTTTTTTTTGTTTTGGCATTCTGAATTTCACTATGTTCTATGTAAGTTGCTTTATTATTTCTTTTTTTTTTATTTATTTTTTTTTTTTGTTATTTATTGCACTTCAAAAATTTGCATTTGCTTACATCGAAACCATTGCTAAATGAATTGCTTTATCACTGCTTTCCAAACGAAAAATTAAGCACAAAACACATCAATGATGCTAAATCCCATTTTAAATTTGTAAATAGTTATATTTTTTACTTTGACTTATTTAATTATTTTTTCATTTTGCTCTTGTCAAAAACTCATGTTTGTGAGATGCAATACCTGGGAAGACATGAAGCTGCAGAAATCATCACTTTGAGTACGGACTATGCTACAAGCATCAGCCTGGGGGGTGGGGGTTATGATTCTCCTAGCCTTAACCATCAAAGCTAGTCCAAATATGCTACTGTTATTTCATATTTCAGTGCTTAACAGTAAGAACTCAATCCATCTAAAACAACTCAGAATGTAATGGGAGTTTAATAACATTAAAGCATGTTGTCTGGCATTGTACTGATTTTGCCACCCATTGCCTTTAACCTTATATATGATATAAACTGCCCAAGATTGGTTTGCAAATTGCTGACTGAAACAATGTCCTTTCAGCTGTCTGGATACAAGCAATACCAAGAAAGCTGTCATTTGCTCCACATATATCATTTAATGACTCATAACTCCATGGAATGGGCACATACAATTGGAAGATTACTGTCCTCAATGGTGACTTTTGAAGAGACATTTTATGAAGGTCTGGTACTCTATGAAGATGTGGTTCTAATATTACAAAAAATAATACTCTCTCTCTCTCTCTCTCCGTCTCATTTTGGCACAAGACTAGCAATTTTGCATGGGAGGGGGGTAAGTCAATTGTAACAACCCCAGTACCAGATCGATACTTTATTTTACTGGAACCAAAAAGATGAAAGACAAAGTGGCCTTGGTGAGATTTGAACTCACATCATAATGATATTTCTGTCTGAGATGCCATCGATTCTGCCAGCTCACTGCAAACACTCTCAAAACCTCTTACCTCACAACCTCCTGTCTCGGTTTCATTTTGATAGACTCTCAGTTGTCTCCTGGTTAAATCAAACTGAAATGTTTGCAGGGTGGGGGTGCACATGTGCATGAAAGCACACACATCTCATAAAAACATAACACCACTTGATGCCACATGTGTATTTGTAATGTTGACCCAAATGCATGTCAGCTGTAAGCTTGATACCACATCTCTAGCACCCTTATAAATCACCATTTTCCATGCTCCACTACATTTTTTTTCTTCCATCTTTCAATAATTTGTTGCTTGTAAGACTTGAATGTGTATAGTATCAAGCATTCTTACACACACACAATGTATGTATGCATGTGACAACATGGACGTAGTTTCTATAGCTGAAACCATATTTGTGTGCTCATAGTCAATGCACCAGGCACATTATTCTGCTTGGCCCAGAAATTATCCACTTATAATGACACTTGCTGTATAATATACACCAATATCCAAATTTGCTCATTCTAGCAAAGTAAAAAAAAAAAAAAAAAAATGAATACAATAAAAAATTTTAAAAAAAAAACAAACAGACACTCTTCACCACTATCTCCAAGCTTAGACACACAAGCACATACATGTACATGCACACGCTCACACAACACAACAAAGCAAAAGAAGAGGAGTAAGAACGAGAAAGAAAAAAAAAGATATATAAATTTACTTTTCTACTCTAGTTACAAGGCCCGAAATCTTTTGAGGTCGATGAGATCAATCCCACTACGCAACTGTTACTTAATTTATCGACCCCGAAAGGATGAAAGGCCCCAAGAGAATTTGAACTCAGAACGTAAAGACAGACGAAATGCCGCTAAGCATTTCGCCTGGTGTGCTAACGTTTCTGCCAGCTCGCCGTCTCAAGATATATAAATATAGAGAAAGATGTGTGTATGTGTGTGTGTGTGTGTGTGTGTGTGTGTGTGTGTGAATGAGTGTGCGTGTGTGTGTGCACGGGCGCTTATGTATTATATATACACACACACCAATACATATATGCACATACGATTGTCTTCCTTTGCTATTGTGCTTGCATATATCTCTGTCGATTTTACTCTCTCTCTCTCTCTCTCTCTCACACACACACACACTCACACATTCACATCCACACACATATATTCCTGATTCTTCACTAGAAGAATTATGAACGAGTCTAATTTAGAGACGGTCTTTTGAAACTTTCGACAACAAACGTTCATAGTGGCATAAAGTTGCTAATTATAAACTGTTGAAATGTTGGCATATTTTAAAGAAGTCAATCAAATATCACTGTCTGTTTGACAGGTTATTAAATAAAATTGCGATTACTTTCTGTTTTTTCCTGTAAACTCATTATATTTTTGTTATATTCATTTGTGAAATATACCTGTACAATTTTATTACGTTTAAAGATAATATCTGCTTCAAATCCTATACTACATAGTAAGTATTTTGGTTGTATTCTACATAATGTAATCTACATTGAATGTGAATCACTTTGTACTTGTGCTTCGTGATTCGATTTCTGAAAATTACTATT
>JAOPJW010003905.1:63139294-63152450 GCA_027122535.1 Octopus maya
ACTTTGCCTTTCATCCTTTCGGGGTCGATTAAATAAGTACCAGTTACGCACTGGGGTCGATGTAATCGACTTAAACCTTTTATCTGTCTTTGTTTGTCCTCTCTATGTTTAATCCCGTGTGGGCAGTAAAGAAATAAATATTATATCTACATATCAATGAACTAAAATATGTTTATTGTGGTTTTCTGTTCATATTTCTTATTTGAATTTTCATTGTATAGCCGATAATTCGTATTTTTCCTTTCAATGTGTAAATATGGAAAGAATTCAAATTTAATAGTGTTTATTGTTATTTTAAACCCTTGGGTTAGGTAAGTAATGCTGAATGCTTCATAATAATATGGAAATGGACGGAGTTCATGTATGAAAGGCGTGTATTCATAGGAAATCATATTTAAATTGATTTTGAATAATTCCTTTGACAATTTCCTGGATTGTCTGTAGACATTGATGAATGTAAAACATGAATAAACTACATGTATTCAACTACATATATATTAACTATGCAACTATCGATAGACAAATAGGTTGCTCCTTTCTAGTGAGGAAGCTGACGTCAAACTACAGTATTAGAAACTTGCTGCAATTAAAATATTGATGCCAAAGTGTTATATGTTGTTATTCCCTGGTTTGTTGAGGAAAAAGTAGAAAATATACAGGAAATGCTTAATAATATTTGTAATATAATATGTCGCTATGATATATTTCAATAAAATATTCATCGACTCCCACAAGCGCCGACTTCCTATTGCTGGTCTCAAGATCGATTATGGTTTAGTATATTTTCCAGCGTGTAATGTAAGCCAATGATCAGAAACAAGTTTTAATATTTTAACGCTACGCTCACAAACAGTAGATTTACTATTATTCTCATAGCTTTCTCGCCCAGATAAGATATATAAATAATTATGTTTCAAAGGGAATTGAATAATATTACTACAAATATATCATTATGTTGCTGATATACATTTTAAAGCAAGATAAATCAATGAAATAAAATTTGTAGTTATTTCAACAGAATCAATTCAAAAGTGATAGTTATAGTAATGTTCACACAATTTTATAGGCAGCAGAAGAGAAGCTGTAGCTTATTTAGGAATTGTTCTATCTCAACTGAGGAACTGTTGACAAGTATATGTTATCTCTTGATACATTTAGAAACGCAAAAGTAATTCACAAAAATTACAAACACAGTGCTTTCCTTTGTGTGACGACTCTCAACGATTTGAATTCCGTCAACTGGAGTGTGATTCTGGTTTCATTCACGTTTTAATTACTATTTTTACTTAATAATATTCATAATAGACATTGGAACAGACACTTTACATTTGTAGTTACGTGTCACGTGTTGTGAGTTCAAGACATGACTAATTTATCTTTACTTCTCATCCTTTTGGGGGCCCATCAAATGAAATAACATAAAAAAATTTAGATCGATGACATTGGTTGTCCCCTCACATTGTTACTGTTGGACTTGTGTCTAAATCAGAAATCCATATCAATTATCTTCCCTGTGACACTTTCGACAACAGCCTGCACCTTCATAGCTCTAACCGTTTTAGTATCCGTTAGAAACGAAAGCGTCACTTCAACGGCGCAGACGGTAGGGATATTTGGACATATAAAACAATTGACACATACCAATTTGGTACTACCACTAAGACATATATTCAGAACGTTTGCGTATACTTTCATGTAGAAAAGTATTTGTACTACAATAACTATACTGGAGAAAAGTCATTTTCGTTATTTTAAACACTGAGAAACATATTCATATCAATATTTTCTCGCATAAATAATGCAGAATACTATTTTCAGAAATATGTATTTCAATATTTTCATCGATAAATAATAAATGAAAAATCTCGGGACAAATTTTCTTCGTGAATACTTTCATATTAACATCAATTGGATTGTTATGTATAAAATTTTACAATTTACAGAGGCAAGGCGGCCTTATAAATTCCATTTATTTTTAAGGTGTTCAGCACATGTTCTAAACACATAACTTTACATCCAAATGGTGCTCTCTCGGTGGTCTTTTGCTTCCATATTGTATTTGAGGAATGCATCATCATGTACCCCCACAAACATGCACACAAACACACATATAGATGTATAAATATACATACATGTATGTATGCATGCATGTAAGTTTATACATATATATGTGTGTGTATAGATGCACAGACACATGCACACATGTGTGTATACAATCAAATGTACGTTACTCCAGTAGTGTATTACAAGAATAAAGTTTATTGGATTGGCAAGAAAGTAATTTCAGTTTGTACTGAGAAATAAGTCATTTTTTTCATAACAGGAATGAATTTCAATCAATTATAAATATTCCGTTTCGATGATCTTTTGCCATCTTTCCGGCAACTTCATTTTTCTGCGATCATAGTACTTCTGGTCCTGAGCCCAAAACTGAAGCAAGTGTGATTTCAGGTCATTATCGTTATAAAAGGTTTTACCATACAAAGAATTTTGTAAACGCCGAAAAAAATGGTAATCTGATGGTGCAAGGTTAGGGCTCTGTGGTGTATGTAACTCACTTCCTAACTAAGCTCCAATAATTTTTTCACGGTTAAACAAAGACGTGTGTGGTCTAGCGTTGTCATAGTGGAACACGATTCCTTGATGATTTGCAAATTCTGGCCATTTTTACTTGAATGCTTCTTTACGTTTCATTAGTTGTTGAAAGTAAGCACCTGAATTGATCGTTTGAGTCCTTGGTAGCAGCTCAAAATACACATCTTCGTAATCCCACCAAATTTACAGCATGACCTTTAATGCAATTCAGCTTTCGATGGAGTTTGTGCTGGCTCATTACGCTTGGACCATGATCGTTTTCTATTGATGCTATTGTAGACAATCCATTTTTCAACACCAGTGGTAATTCGTTTCAAAAAATGATCGACATTACTGCGTTTGTGATGCATATCGCTATATATTGATTCGTTGTGATAAGTGAAACTCTTTCAATTTAAGTGGAACCCAAATATCATGTTTCTTAAAGACTATGACATTTTAAGTGATTTTCAATTGTTGTGCGTGATACATTTAACTTCTCTGCATTCTTTCGCACAGTTATGTCAACCAGATTCAATTATGGCTTTGATTTGGACATCATCACTTTTAGTAGGTCGACTAGAACATTAGTCATCTTTGAATGAACAATTTCGAGAACGGAATTTTAAAAGTTTTTGACATGTGCGTTCTATTAAGCAATCAACACCATAAACTTCACATGTCTCTTTGTAAGCCTCAGCAGCTTTCTTACCTTTACGGAAATAAAAAAAAGCAAAATATGACGAAAATATTCGTTTTTGCACTCCATGTTAAAGCGGACACTGAACTAACAGTTGTAAACAAAGATACGCGCAATTTGCTTCTAAGGTAACCTAAAAGTACCGGCTATCAAATGTCAAAAGGAAAAAGACATAACATTGGCTAAAGTCAAAAACATCTTAACTCTATCTATTTACGAAAAACGAAATTATTTCCTTACCAACCCAATATAAATACATCCTGAAGTTATTGCACCTAGCACTTAGTAAATTGTAATCTCTCTGTTTATATCTCATTTAGACTAGGTGATGGAGAACCATCAGAGTCAATTTGCAACAACTGTCGTACAATTTATTCTCTTAATTTCTAACAAAATATCGACAGTGTGCGTGTAGCTACGACTGGTAATATAAACATACGACAAATTACTTGCGTATGTAGCTATAAACATGTAAAAACACAATTGCTTCGCTAGTTCTTATGTTCTAACGAGTACATTTTTTGTTTCGTTTATAAAATTTGTTTTCTCTTGTCTCCAGGCATCTTTTGTTATATGTGATTCTTTACAGCGGTGGGAATTTTTTTTTTAGCTGTTGTACAGTTCGAATTGTTTTTTTTCATCATTTGGATACTTATCTTACATTTTTCGTTATCTATGTAATTATTCAGTCGTTATTTGGTATAAGAGACAGCATTGGTGAGTATATATCCAGTTACAAATTCTCTCAGATTTGTAAGTCTTATGTGGTCAGTATTCCAGTCGAGCAAATGCTGTCGATATTTTGAGTTAAGCACAGCAGTACGTATAGATGCAGTCCTAAATACTGAAGGGAATTTTGATCAATTTGGGGTTTGGTGGGAAAAAGAATGTTATCGAGAGCATAAGATACAGTGATATATTTTTTATTAATAAAATTATTGAAACCACTACTATACAAAAAATACAGATTTTGGAAGACACAGACTCTAGAGAATATCATAACCATAAAACCTGCTGAATTTCTTTTGAGAATGTATACTTTTTTTATCTTTTACCTTCCTTTACCTGTTTTAGTCATTAGGCTGCGGCCATGACCCAACATGGCTGCAGCCCTGTGGGTTAAAGAATTTATTTCTTTGTTTCCGTATATGCATGGATTTATGAGTGGGATTTTCCCTATAGGTGGTCCCAAAATATATGGAGGGCGACCATTGCATATTCGAGATTAGTATTTCGATTAACATGACAAGTAATGTGCAAATAAAGCTAGAAGAACAAACTACCATTGTATTGCACTTAAATATGTTTAAATATGTTTAATTGAAAATTCGTTAATCAATTTGCTGATGGAATATTGTAATAATTTGCATATACTAATGCTAAAAGACATCAACATAATTCAAAATAATTAAGCTCGGGTGTCTTTATACAGGGTGTTCAGGAAAGTTTTGGACATTGAATAACGTATATTCCATTTTATACGCCGTTCTATGGCATCTTCCTTTAATATTGAACTGTCCAACTTCAAAAAAATTCCGTACGATCTCCAAATACATTATTATTGCAATATGTGCCAGTTACATCTGTAGTGCTTGTATCACTAAGAATATCATATGATATGTATAGGATATGTCACGTCCATATTGCTGTAGGTAATGCGACGATCGTATGTCAAAGAAATTATATTAATCTAGCTTTAAGTATTGCTTTCAAATTAGAAAAAAAGAAGCACGTTTAAATATTTTACTCAAAATTAATTTCACGTCACGTTTTAAGATGAATGTTTTATTGCTTCAGCTAATGATTATTATGTCTTTTTTATTCCAGTATTTTTCTTCCTATGTTTCATCGGAAGTTAATCTAAATTAACACACAGATTTGATACATACAAATGTATCTCATTATGTGCTGACATGCAACGTAGCTGCATCCTAAATTTACACATTATAAAGGCTCTCCATTAACTGCATATATCGACTGTAAATCTATTCGAGGCACTATTGAAATATATGGAATTAAATGGAAGGGTGTAGTGAACCATTGATTGGCATGTTTGTGCTCTCTTTCAGTTCAAACGTCCATCAAGGATATTCGTCACGAATTAAATGTAATTAAACACACACACGCACATATTACATACTGAGACACACACGGGCACAGGCATATAACCAAAAGAAGGAAATTCAATATGAAAATATATTTCTTATTCGTTAGATTAATTCCTGAAATGTTTAGCAATTTATTTTACTGAAATACTTGTTAATAATAGGAAATGTATTATAGTTTTCATGAAAAGCTGCATTAATGAATTCAAGAATTTATGAATGTGTAATGACTTTCAATCAGTTATAATCAATTAACGCTTGATGTTAAATTATTGAAATGTTAATTATTCGCCATTAAAGGCCACTTCAGCTATGAAATTGAGGTTCCCGAAGTAACAGTATCGCTAAGCAGGCGTAATTATTTACATAAATGTCATAGATGTCGCAGCGTATAATTGCAAAGAGTAAGAAATTAATTCCGATTTCCTTGTCTGTTTCATTCCTTCTGTTGTATAATCCCGCTTTCTGTATTCCATCATAACCTTATAGCATGTTGCGCTACAATATATGTTTATATATATACCAAATGTATGTACGCATGTATGTATATATGTGCGTGTGAGCGCGGATATTGTACATAACATTAACGTTATGCACACAATATGAATGTTCGCAAAATCATCAGTGTTACAGGTATGATAATACCTATAAATTATAAATCTAAATGCTACATATTTAGACATCTATCCATAAATTGTCTTCAACATACTGCTGTCTCAACTACGAGCTAAACAAAAGAGAGTCTCTATATGCTCGCTGTATCTACCAGAAATACCTGTTTCATCGCCATCAATCCACACAGTAAGGAAATACTAGTTAATAGAACGCAAGGTGCATAATACATGGGAACAATTGGGATGTTTGACTCTGGAATGAATCGAACAGGATTAATATGAAGTTAAATATCATCATAAACGACAATATGAAGGAGAAAACTACTTATCCTACAGACCAAGGAGAGTGTATCATTCTAGTGGCTTTTTATGCTAGAAAGTAATAAATTTACTCCACTTACAACCTATCCTTCAAACAACAAGATTTCATTGAACATCATAGTCTTACATCGACAACCATGGAAATGATCAATGTGGCACTATTATGAACATAAAACTCCTTTATTAGGGCTGACCTATGGCTAAACAAGAAGAATTACTTATATATGATTGTTCACTGTTAATAGACTACATCTAGATAAATACGACATTGCTTCGAACAAATTTACTCCTTCTGTAGCTGCTGGAGCTATTGCTACTGCTGCTGTTCCAGCTATTACAACTACTATCGTAACAACTGTTATTGTAACGAATACTATAATTTATTGTATAAATCTTGACAGACGCATTGGTTATAACTTAGATATCCTAATAACAGAATTAACCTTATAAAATAAACTATTTCAATTATACGTTTTTAAACTGGTGCTTTTAGCAAAAATGGAATTGTTGGTTTTCATCCTTCTGAAGAGAAATTCAAGAACGCAAGATAATCAGAGTTAAAAGAGAAGTGAACCCAAAATAGTCATGGTGTAACAAAAATAAATACTTCTACGGAGTCGGGAAATGAATAAAACCAATCATAGAATACATCTGAATTTCGTTAGTTGTTTAACACTAAATATTGATCCGGCAGCTAGAAGGTTTCTCTTCTTATGCGAAGGTAAATCTTCCTTTGTGTATTATGTGAAACGCATTTCGCTGTGAAATGCACAAGCTTTTTATATTAGAAGAATATAGTAAACCAATGAAAACAGGAACAAAGGCGAACATATTTTAAGGCTTGTCATGCTTGCCTTTATACGCCTGATTTATCATAAAAGTAATTCTTTTGTTTATAAACCATTACAGATTCACCTCGCTTGGAATGTTTAGCACTGCACTTCGTCAAAATTACCCTTTGATCTTCAACTTTTTCTCGTAGAATAACAGGCTTCTATATATTTACAATCAGCACTGACTGTAGCAAACAATTGTAAGTAATTACATAAGATATCAAAGACATTCCATCGGAAGTTGGTGTATGAATGGACTGAAATTTACTGGCTTCGAGTTTTCATTTGAGGTAATGATACCTTGCACATATGAAATTTTTCCCCCGACATTTCTTCATTGATCGACATCAAATCTATGCTTAATCGGTTACATAGCATATATTGAAAGAAAGAAAAATAAAGCGAAGGAATACCTAGCAATTTTGCAACAGCTGGCCTGAAATATGTAATGATGAGTAATCGGGCTGATAGTGAAACTGATTGGTTCGTTTGGGTTTCTATAGACATGTAACTATTCAGCTGTTGCTGGGAATTGTTCAACCTAAAATATATACAACATTGAATGAAATATTATGGAAATATACCTTTTAAAATTGCGGGTCGGTTGCTTTTTTTTCTGTAGTAGTGTTCGATACTAAATTATTATCCACAAAATTAGTAGTTCTCATAGGTCTGTTAAATAATTAGCAGATTTTATGTGAATAAAGGGTATCATTATAAATATGAAAATGTCTTCGATGTGAAATGCCAATTAGAAACAATTATAAGATTCCCAGTCAGCTATTAGCTTTTTCGCACTTATATGTAATATTCTACAAATGTTAGATCATGTAGCATGGAATTCAATGGACATATGTAGAACACATTCTTTTCTACTATGGGAACAAGCCGCGAAATTTTTAGTGAGGGGGCCAGTCGATTAGATTGACTCCAGTACGCAACTGGTACTTAATTTATCGACCCCGATTGGATGAAAGGCAATGTCGACCTCGGCGGAATTTGAACTCCGAACATAAAGACAGACGAAATACCTCTAAGCATTTTGCCCGGCGTGATGACGTTTCTGCCAGCTTGCCGCCTTATATGTACCACAGATTAAAAAATTAATTATTTCTATGCAATAATTTATAGGTGCATTTTTAAGAAGTTTGCATTGGAACCCAAAGATCACGGGTTGATCTCATTACATAGCATTTCAAGCACACATCATTTTCTGGAACTTCAGGTCAACTTGCGAGTAGATCTGAATGAATGGGAACTCTAGAATCTGGTTGAATGAATTTTAATTGTAATCCAAAAGGTATAGCCAGGATTGTCACACACTATGTCACATTGATTCCACCTGAGGATAACATTAAATGTATTCGTTTATGTAGAATGCTGCAGCAAGACTACATTAATTCAAGAATCAAATTGAACAAGTGAAACATCATCTTCGAAAAATTTATTATCCAAATTTACTATGTAATAATTCTCAAAAATTTGTGAAAAGAAATTAGTTAAATATATTTTGATACTGATATAAATATATGTTACTACTGGAATCAAATCAAACAAGTAAAAACATCATCTTCGAAAAGATTGTGATCCAAATTTACTATGTAATAATTCTCAAAAATTTCTGAAAAGAAATTGGTTAAATATATTTTGATACTGATATAAATATGTTACTACTGGGTGTTTCGAATTCTAAATAAAATGCTAGTTTAAGGGATGACTCAATCTTATATAATTCTTGAAATATAAGTAAAACCTACCTATTTAACCTGGTAGTTTCAGGTAAACAGGAATCATTCACTTAAGACCTGAATTCTCGACACACATTTGTAGCAACACCAACGAAATAGTCTGTGAAAATATTTTATAAATGACGATCTTTCAGAATTTCTAGATTAGTGCCACCTTCTTCTCCTCTATTTCAATACAACTTCATTATCAGTTATACTTATGTTCGTTTCATCTCACTCTTATATAATACACACATTATACTAAACACTCGCAACGTTATTATCATAAGTTTTTCTAGGCAATACGGGTAGTAAAATATACATTCTCTCATGCAATCGATATCCAAGACATCGTCAGCTTGAAAGCTCCACGGGTAGTGATAAGAGAAGAATCAGCAATAGATACATTATATAAGGAAAGGCGTGAATTCTGATAAAAAAAACCATATGCATGTGGAACAATACAAAGAGCTAAATAAACCAGTCAAGACACCAGTTGAAATAGAAAATGTTAATTCTACGGAAGTTAACTTTGAGGAACTCTAACCCTAACCCTATTAATCACAAATATTTCAGAGTAATCCATGAAATGGAATAAAAGAGCAAAAAAAGGTAAAAAAAAAAAAATTAAAAATAAACAGGCATTGCGAATAACAAAATAACAATAATAACATATAAACACCAAATTTTATTGCAACAATCATTTTGAACCATACCTTCATGAAAAATTCATACTTAAGAAATCAATGCCTGAAATTTTCCGATTTTTATATTATGGTGGTAAACATAATATAATAAAGAAAAATAAATTATAAAAAAGAAAGCAAATCTCCCTCTATGGATGTAATTAGTGTTGAAGTGATGTAGGGGAGTACAGAATTAATATGTCACAGGTAATTATTAATGCAATATATATAGAAGGGAAACGGCACCGAAAGACTCTACGGGTAGCAGCTGGTAACACTAATATCTAAAGAGAGACAAAGGGACCTGAAAAATACTTAATACTATTTTGACTTTAAGCGGAAAAAAAATCTTTAGACAACAATGCCACATAGTGAAATGTAAAATATACATAGTGACAGAAGAGAATCGGTCCAGCTGTGTGTGAATGACAAAGATGTTAAAAAATACCAATAAATACTCACCTATGAATAGTTAGCTCATAGATTGGCATCGAGTAAGCTTGAGTTTCTAAATATCTTCTTGAAATTAGCCACATTGGAATAAGCATAATAGATACAAAGCTAGAATTCACGACAGCTCTCTGTAAACGTACCATAAAGCAACACTAAGATCCACGATCTATACAGATTGAAGACATCCGAGGAACAGTTTCACGAGACACGTAAGTAAATGTCGCAGAATACGGGATCCAGGTGCCAACTACTATAATGCAGAAATGAATGCATAAGATTTTGAAGGAGAGTACGTTACACAGACTTTGTTTCTCCACAGAATAGTAACAAATGGATCAGAAAGTTTGAAATGTCAGAACTACTTGTTATCCACTGTTTGAGTGTTATTACTCGATATGTACTGAAAGACTTCCAGAAGAATGTTTTTTCGTATGATATGGTATATAACTTTAAAGAAATGGTGTTCGTTATCTAGTTGCCAGATGAGAGAGAGAAAAAGAGAGATACATTGATAAGGAGAGACAACGCGTAAAAGAGAGAGAAAGATAGAGGGAGTGATAAAGAGAGAGATATGCTCTAGGGAGCACTTGGAAAAGTATATTCAGCTATAAAAGTTAGAAAATGTTTGAGACAGATGTCTCAACAAGGCTTCTTCATAAACATTTGAATTTCGAGCAGTCATTGAAATATGCTTCAATGTTTTCTAAATTTAGATATTACGCCGGCGTAGCCTAGAATTTTCGAAACTCAGCGACGATTTTGTACACTTATTCTCGCTGCGTATCAAAAATTATAAGCTGCGCTTGTGCAAAATCTAAATTCAGAAAAGTCTGCTCAACTTAACGTTCTAAAGATAGTGATTTCATTTATACACAAATGCATGAAACATTCTATAATCTTTCTACTTACCATGTAACACATTTAAGTTTATATAAGTACATAAAATTAATAAGTTAATTTGAAAACTATATTGCAAACGGCATATATTGTTACAAAATATTCTCTACCAATGATAAAGAATAAATTGACAAGTAAAATTAGAACCTAAAAGACAATATTTGATACGGCAAGGTAAGCATTCTTTTCCGAAGTAATTTCTACCTCAGCAATCTAGCAGCATTATAATAGAAAGTGGTATTAAATACAGTTTAACATAGTTATTACCAAAAATACACAAACATGTGTGTGTATGTGTGTGTGTTTGTAAGCATAATTTCACAGTAAATCATGTACACATATTCTGCTGTAAAGTAAAAATGAAAAAAAAAATGTACATGATTTTAAAATATATCGATTCGTTTATTTTATCTTCAATATTTGCATTGGCAGTGAGATTTGAAACGCTGTATAAACAAAATAATCACGATCATTGTAATGATATTTCAATAATGGTTAATTTTTTTCAAGCGAAACAATGAAAGTAATCCTTAGCAATAACAAATCATGAATACGACAACCATCTTGGGAATGAGAAAGATACGAGAAAAATTGAAAATTCAACACTTAGGTCAAGATGTTGATTCACATCCTTACCGATATCGCTACTTACTAAAAAGTAAACCAACTTTGAAGAAGATCTCCCTGTCAAAGACACTCCCAAATTACAATGACGGAAAATATCATTCCATGTTATAGTTATTTTGAATGATAATGTTTTCTTCACTGGATATTTTATTTCTATGCTGGTCTGTGTGTACGATAAATAGAGAATCATTGCGTCAATATAATTCTTCTTAATTACATCGATTTAGTGGATGTCCGTGGATTAAGGCAAGTTTGGCTAGAAGATAACAATTTAAGTGTAGCGATACTGAATAGGTGAGTCGATAAGTTTACAAAGAAATTGTGTTTATAACAGCACTGAGAATATTTGAATCAAGCTTCCAAAATAAGTGGCAGTAACTTACTGCATGCCTACACCCACCCACGCACACGCACACACACACACACACACACACACACACACACACATACACACACACACACACACACATATATATATATAGATAGATAGATAGATAGATAGATAGATAGAGAGATAGATAGATAGATAGATAGACAGATATACATGAGGGAGTGCTGAGAGAGTACTGGCCGCGAGTAAACGAAATTACGGACGATCAATTAGTTACGATTTTATTCAATGTATTCCCCTTTCAGATTCACACACTTATTGCAGCAGTCGTTCAGTTTTCCTAAGCCCTGTAAAGTAAAAAAACACAACAAACAGAAATCGTCAAAACGTAACAAGAAGAAAAAGACGATAGCAGAACAACAGCAAACAGGACAAAACAAGATACACGGATCATTCGCAGCCAATTGCTTCATCCGTCGGAGTCTGGAATGTCTACGTAGTTTCACCCAGTCCTCTCCGATACGATTCGAAACCAGTTGGGCCAAGGGATGAAGCTAACGGCATGTAGCCTTTGAGCAAAGCAAACGAATGTGCATAAACAAAGACAAAGGAATAACAAAAAGAAAAGATCTTTCGACTATCGGACGAACGTAACATAAGAAATAGAATTATACATGTCCGACGGGCTTCTTTCAGTTTCCGTCTACCAAATCCACTCACAATACTTCGGTCAACCCGATGTTGTAGTAGAAGACACTTGCCCAAGGTTTTATATTGAATTCCCAGTAACTTTTGGTAATACTAGGTAAGCGTTTACGATCTTAAGCGCGGATGCATTATGCACCTTTGTTCACGCAGACACACACACGTGCACACGTATATACACAGACATACACACACGTATGTATAAATGTACGTATGTGTGTATGCGTGTGTACATGTGCGTATTTGGAAGTATCTAGTTAAGAATGTCAATAAATAATGTATGACGAACGACTATTTATCACTGAGGAAGATATTTGTTCTTCGAGTTCATGAATATTGCAAGACACACAAGTTTATTCTGCTTTCTTGACTGAAACCTCTAGAATTACACATATTCATGGCATTACTATTCAATGTACGGAGTGCTGTCATATAAACTAGATTTCTGTTCTCCTCGATATTATTCACGTACTTCAACCACTAATGAAATTGTACACAGGCACACAGACACGCACGTAAGCGCGCCCACGCAAGTGCACACACACACACACACACACACACACACACACACACACACACACAC
>JAOPJW010003905.1:63553104-63563260 GCA_027122535.1 Octopus maya
ATAGTAATTTATATCACTTGAAGGACTCATGTGTTGTTATAATTTGCATCAAACGCTATAATCATTGAACTATCTGTGCTGACTATCGATTAATCTAATAATCTGTAACTGAAAGAGTTAATTTGAAATTCTAAATATAGATTACATGTTTCTGTGTGGTTTAGACGAATGTTGAATATTTACGCACTTTCAACAGTTTCGGCAATATAGTAATAATGTATTGAAGAGAATGCTGATTGAGGTGTGTGGATAGAAAGATACGCTTTAACTTGAATAAATTTCTTACTTAACCTAACGTCTCCTCGTTTCTTATCAGAAGAAGGGTCTCCGTATGATTTTGAATCGTCTTTTAAAATGATTTCAATACATTGGAAGGAAAATGCTAGTATCAGAGGGATACATATTTATCATTCTTTTCATTTCGCAAAACATTTTCTCACAAGTTAGCATAATCTCGTACAATGTTGCAGCACAATTATACACGATAAAGAGCAAATAAAGCGATAGAGTAAAAATATTGCTGGCACATGGACAAATATTTGTAATTCTTAAAACTTTGAAAATAGTTTTTGTTGAATTAAGGAACTCGATAACACGTACAATAATTCAATACAATTATACATGATGAATACCGAATAAAACATAGTGAAAACAATGTTAGCTCATGGACAAATATTGGCGATTCTTTAGCTATGTAAATAGATTTCTATTCACTTAGCAACTGGAAATCTTGAATAATACTTCATCACAATTATATGTGATAAAAAGCAAATAAAACCCGTCTGTTAAAGTGGTTGCCTGCATCAGTAAATAATCATGTCNNNAAGATTGTAGATATATAGAAACAAGAATATTGATTCTTCACATACTGATCATCATCGAAGAGATTTCGATGTGTACATAGAGGAACGGTGCTGCCCTCTAGGTAATCTAAGTGGTCAACTAGGGCATTGAATTTGAATGGTTTCTCGGATTTTGAACAACTTACACAAAATTTCATATTCCTGCTGCAAACTCGCAAATAAAGAAAGCAGGAGAAATTACTCCTCGAACTGTATTGTTGGAAAGACAAGAAAGTTTGGGCAAGGCGGGGAAGAAGTAAGTTTTGCGTGATTTTATATATTGTCAAATGTTTTATTAAATATTAACGTTTTAATTTTTTAAAAAATGGTGTGACACATGGAAATAAAATTAAATGTCTTGTGCACAAGCTGTAATTTTCAGCTGGTATAAGTAGAGTAAATGATAGAGGAGTCTGTGTAAACATTGTTAAATTTCATTAACAATACGGGGCCGGGTGAGTGTGGTTATAAAACAAAACTATGAGAAATAGGTACACATTTAACACTTAGAAAAGATGGGAAAAAAGGACCGCCCTGTAGGCTTGAGTAACGCGAAGATCATTATAGGGCTGTGAGAATTTGAGCATTCCGAAGGTATAAGAAAGGTGAGCACACTTTACAGATGCAAGACAATCGCGTACACTGTAGTGTTGGAAAGACAAGAAAGTAATTTGGGGCCTGCGAGAAATTGGCCTGATGGTTAAGACTACTAAAATGGAGCAAGCAATGTTGTAGTTCTGTGATACTAACCACTATACGTGGAATATATCTTCAGTATTTAAAGGTCAATTTTGTAATACCCTCAGCCAATGGCTGTTCTGTAGCAAATAAATTGTTCGTAGAGACAGGGAGATTTATCTTGGGGAGTAAAATGTTGTTCAGTTTCTGGAAGTGACTGGAACTGTATAATATACTCTGGGGTGCATGTATCCCGAAGAAAGTTGTATACATTAAAAAATATATTGCACTGTTAGAGGAATATAATTTATATACAATTGCGGTTTTAGTCTTATATTAACCACGGGCGATATATGAAGAGGTTCAGTACATGTGGCTTACAGTATATGTAACAATAGGAAATCTAACGAAATAGCTCAATTACTCTTTACTTTAAACTATATATTAGCATATATCCCGAGCGATAACTATACGAATATATGAATGTGTGTGCATATGTAAGTTTCAAACACCAGATGTAAATAAGAAATTATTTCCAAAAACGAAACGGTTTTTGTATATTCGTGCAACGCGTATCCAAGCACACAGTACATCTTATGGTCAAACATAATCCTATTCATCTTTCAAGAACAGATTCGATGATCCCAGTCCCACTCAAGAGTGTACGAGTTTTAGTAAAGTTAACATTTATCACTCCGCAAATTGTCTTCTTTAGGGTCATATGATCAGCTAGAAATAGCATCCAATTCAACAGCAGAGCGCCTGAGAAACAAATTGCCTGTATCTGTTGGTTAATATTATTTAGCATACATTCTAGCTGAAACAAAAAACAGAATGGGATTGACTAAACAGAAATGCCAGTGACAATTGTTCTGCCGTGTCGGGAGTGAGGTGAGGCTAAGCATAAACTAAAAAGATTGTATTGAAATGACTTTTTTATTCTGTCAATTTTGAGGTTCTTGGAACACATTTACACCTATAATAACGACTGAGATGCATTGCTAGGCTATAGGAGTGTTGTATTAACTTCTTCATTTTCCAGTTCTCTTGTTGTTAAACACCGCATACGTTATTTCTTCCTGCGCTAATTTATGTTCAAATTTCTATTACCGCCAAAGGTCAACATTGTGTTTTAGCCTTTTGTGGTCGATATCAAGTATCTTTCAAGCACTTTGACCAAACTCCTCCACTGAAACTACTGTTCCTGTGCCCAAATTAGAATCGTATATGTTTTCTGATGTTCATAATGTAGCAGCTAACACAGAAAATAATTATTCCTTGCGGTCAAGGAATAATTATTTCGTAACAATACAACAATATTTCGATATTTTTATCACGATATACGTGATATGATCAATAAGTAACCGGACTGTTGCTATAGCAAGAAAGTTAAAGCAGGCAGCGTTAAGCGTCTTGGCACAGATTGACCTTGAACTCTGTTGTGCATGCGCATTGTTTTAAGGTTCTAGCTTACTTCCACTGTTTACAGCAATGCTTGGAAAGAAGGTGTGTTGCGTGTAATTGTCGAATTGATCATTACAGAACAAGTTGAGCAGAGAATTTGCATCAAATTTTCCAAAGTTGTCATCATTCTTGACACAATCAAGGAGATCTCGTGCAATTGAAACGCGAGTACTTTCTTGGTCACCTGAAACCAGTTTTGGCAGTTTTTGCCTCATAGTTGCACGCACATCTGCTATATTTTTTTTTCAGTTTTGCTGGTTGCGGGTCTCCGAGAACTTTCGTCAATATCGACATTTTTTTGGACATTGTGCAAACGCCTGAAACACTCGATCACTTGTGCGTGGCTCATGCACCCCTCTCCATACAATTTCTGTGACTTTGTTTAGGCCTCTGAGCAGGTTTCACCACGAAACCTTTCTCTGTCATGGCCAATGTGATAATCACACGCTACGCACCTTCCTAACAAGCACTGATGTGAACATTGCAAGTAAGCTAGCACGCTAAAACTTAGTGTCATACACATTAGATTTCAAGGTCAGTTTATACCGAGAGGCTTCACTCTGTGTGATTTGGCTTCGTTAGTATGACAACAGGCTGGGTAGTAATTTTTCAGACCTCGTACATAGTCTATTCAGCATGTTAAATTAGATTACAACAAGAAAATTCGAAATCATTGAGAGCGGCTTTTAATGTCGTTGTTGGTTATTTAGATTCGCGTAGGCCTTTAGATAATCAACGCTTAATGAAAAAAAACACTCCAACTATATATATATATAATTTTTCTCTCAACATCTTGCAAGTAAGATTAGATTATCGTGTGCCTTTTTCCGTTTTTTCTGAACTCAGGTGTAACGTAACATAACTTGGCTACAATTTCATATTGATCATGTAAACGTATATAGGCTCCCAAGCGTAGTGTCTGACATAGAAGAAAGAATGGAATTTTTAAAGAATTTTCTATGTCCTAGTATTATCAACTTGTTATGGCACTAATTAAAATGGCGAAAATAATTAGGAATAACTAAATCATACGTTTGCATAACATTAGTATTCTCTTAGGTTTTAGTTTCAGAACAGTAGCGCTTTTTATTAACGAGGACTGATAGTATAATATAGCAAACACTACTACTTCATGCTAAAAGTATTTTTTATGCATTTGTTACAGTCGTAAGTTTGATGCCTCATTACCCTAAGATCATTTCCCACATGGCTCGAAAGCAGTGAAAGAAGGGAGAGGTTACAAACTTTAGAAATTTCGAAAACGGTGAAGATGGCTGATTACCAAAATTAACAACTCAAAAAGAAGCAAGAAAAATATCCATTATTTCTTTAGTTGATTGAGAATGCGTTAATGTGCTGTATAATTTCTTTTCCCCAATAAAGAACTGTCCAAAAAAAAAAAAAAGCACATAGAACGGACAATCAGGAGAAAGACAATTTATCACAGGAATTCCATTTAGGAAAAGTTTGAAAGTCAGTTTTAATTTCTCTCTGCAGTCTCAGATATTTACAATAGCTGTTATAAATATTTATTGACTTTACTTTAGATATCACTTTTTCAACGGTTTTAATGCTATACATTGCAGTTCAGTTTTATATCATTTTATAAATCTCTTAAGGAAACATAAAAGCGTTTTTCATTAATCTATATATGCCGACAGGAATTATTTGAATTCTATTGTCTTTTTTTTTCTAATATATCGAAAGCACAACCAAGCATACGAGACTACAAAGGGTTGCTTTATCTGCTACTTAGACCTCACTCAAATAGAAATCAAGTGAACCCTGAACACTTTATAAAATAGTGTACTAGACTCACTCAGTCTAAAACACATGATGAGCTGATCTCTATTAGATTGGAATTGATCACACTAGTAATGCAAAGGAAGAGTTATACAATAACAGTGAAACTCACTAAACAAATAAAGGAAACAATAACGAGAATGATGGGGCAATTAATAGCTTATTTCTACGACGTAGGCAAACGACATTGTGATTCAATATTGTATTCTAAACCAAAATTTGACGCGCACGCAACACACAGACACACAATGCTTTATACAAATATTTTTAAGGGTTGAAACGAAAACGTTTTATTCACACATGGTTAAATAAAATATGTCATATTCAATGAAAATATGAGATACTGATTAGTTAATATGTCAACGTGTTTTCTGTTCAACCATTTACTACGGCTAAAAAATATTACATTATCCCTAACCAATGAAAATACGTTACTGCTTTGTTTCGCAAATCCTCTTTAGAATGAATAAAATATATACTACCTAAAATGTGCATCACAGTGAAGAGTGGCTAAAATTTTCACTGTGAATTATGGTATTGGTGTTTACTTGATCTCACTCTCTCGTGTGAGGAACATGTCTTCAAATCTAGCATCATGTCAGATATCTAATTACAGTAACCACTATGCCGATCTGATTGTTATCTTAAAAGTATTGCCGCAAATAAATATGTACAATGTGAGAAATAGAAGTAGCAATAAGTATGTTACAGATTGCTTTTAGTGATATTATTAATGTGTAGTATTTTACTTTCAATTTGTAGTGGTGTCCGTAAATATAAACGTATAGAATATTACTTTATAACAGCAGACGTTTAATACGATAAAGAGAAAGTATTCTAAAATAGTTTGTGTTGACTGAAAGATTGATGAAAAGTATATTCTGCTAAATAATGCTTTAATATTGTAATTTCTTGGAAAATACGTGTGGATATATAATTAATTTGTGGTTATCAACCAAGGCTGGTATACTTGTGTCAAATGTGAACAATGTCTTAATTGTTATGTTACATTCAATATTTCTGAAAGGAGGAAACTAATAGGTATATTTGTATTTTGCAATACAACAGAAAACTAAATGGTAAAATTGTCAATTAAATGCCAATCTCCAGCGTAAGTTTCGAGTTTTGAAACAAAGTATAGTCCTAACAGCATAGTCCCTTGGATTTTAGGTTCTGATATGAATGATATATTTTTATACATTTCTCTCATCTCTGTTTCTCAGTAAACATACATACATACATACATACATACATACATGCATACATACATACATACATACGTCAACATCAGATTTTTTAACGTTCCCTTCTCTATTTATGCCGACTCCTCTAGCCTAAATCAGTAACTGGTTTATTTCTCCCATTACAAATAAGAGAAACACCTTTTACCAACCAGCGTAGCGTTATTCAGACCGGATTTTCAAAATATACCTTATATCACGTGGGGTTACGCTATCACAATTATGGCTAAAACTAACAACACCACCTCCGACCAAATCAACCCTACAGCACCAGCAAGCCAAGTACTAATCTTATTTTACTTAGACTCTATTTCTAAACCGTTTTACTTGGACACTTACATCTAAAACAAGATCTGTATCCGGATTTACATTAATACCAATAATAACTGGAGCACTTGATTTTGTAAGTAAATGCCCGTCAGTCAAGATTAGGCTAGATTTTTAGAAAAAGAAATCAAACTACTGATTAGCACATTGCAAATACAATCTGTAAGCAGAGTAGTAGAACTATGGAAGGCTTTACTTGTGTTTAAAATGTGACATTGTTTTCCTTGTCTACATTCCAATGATGGAATTTTCTTTCTTTGGGAAAAGAAGAGATTCGTTCTTCAGAGGAAGAACTTAAATTATTAAACACAAAAGATATACACATTCATATACACAAACATACATACACTGACACGAATATATTTGTATTTAGGTAGGCAGATTATAGATAGCGGATATTTTTCTTGCAAGTTAAGTTCTTTTTTCATATAATGAATAGGAAGTTACATTGTGTTTATTCAATAACGGTATACACAAGATAGCATAGAACTAAAAGTCAATTTAATTTTATAAATAATTCTTGAGTATTTTGATGAAAAATGTCTTCACCAAGAATTGAGATAAAATCTTGATAGTATTTTTTCTTGTTGTGTACACATCCACTCACACGCACACATATACGAACGCAAAAATACTCACATGCATACAAGCCCACGCATATAAACATAGGCACTCAAAAACGCATATACAAATATAGACATACATGCGCGCGCACCCACGCACAACGTATGTATATGATATGTTTAAGTGTGAATGTTCCTATATTCTCTTAAGCGTTTCAGCTCAGATGTTTCTGCTATATTGGGGGCACTGTCAGAATCATGACCTTTTCAATAGCCATTCTAAACTGGCTTATCGATGAACCGAATAATATGCCACCTCCCCTCTTTCACTGAAAGATTGGAAATGTTATATCAAGTTTGCGTCTCTTAGTGTTGTTAAAAAAATAGCAAAAAACGTTCGTCGAAGAAATTTCTCCCGATTAAACAAAAGAGAATATACCTGTTATATGTCTTTCAATCGGTATTTCTACTCAGAAGAGTGCCAACGTGATGCCATATGTAGGTGCATGTGTATAAGACATAACATATATTTGAGGGTTAAATAATTATGTGTCTGGTTTTCATATGTTTGTTTTTTACACGAGTGTTTTCCCTTTGATTCCATGTTTGTTTCTGCCTCTATTACAACCACATTGCTCACTCACATCTTGTCTCGCTCATATGAATAAGTACACTACCTGCCAATAGCAATTGTTACATCCTAAAAGCCTTAACAATAATTCGGAAAGACTGAGTTATCAACGCTTTCTTATATTTATTGATATTCATAACTATCACAGTATCTTGCACATTTTCGGGGACAGTTTATAATTTGCAGTCAAAAGAATACTTGCGTGTCCAATGAAATTTGTCTATTTCTAACTTGTTTAATTTTTTTTCATCAGTATATTCACGCTTCGGCTACTATTCAAGTAATCTCCTTCATGTATACATCACTGTGAGACGCAGACAAATTGAGTGCTATTATATGCAGAATGTTATCCACGAACAACAACAGAATATGCAGGAGTCTGCACCTGTTTGTGCATGCATACACTTTACTTGTGATTTTTATTGTTATGTATATACACGTATCTACATTTTCGAATGTATTATGGAGCATTAATTTTTACTCCTGAATAGAGAAATACAAATAGTCTTTCGTATTAGTCCATCTCTTCGAGAAATGCCATATACTTATTTATAATACTCTCTTTGTTTCTGTAATATATACACGCGTTTTCTATATTTCAGCAGTAGAGTAGATTTTGTGCACACGTTGATATATCAAAATGGATATACGATTAAGTGATATCATTTAATAACCTGTACCTTGAAATTATTTCCTTGTAATAGAACAACACTGATCGCAATGTATATTTCAAGGAAGAGAATCCAGAGAAAGAATGACAGGAAGATTCAATACAATTAATGTATGTGAAAATGCCTGTCAAGGAACATACGGCGTGGATTTTGCATAATAACTGTTACGATGTCAGAAATAGGAAAACGAAGATATTCATTTCATATTATTAGGTTTAACTTAGCAGAACAATTATAGGTGGAGTAAACACAGGAAAATCTAATGATATATGTAATGTAGATACCACATTTTTGACATAAGGATAAAGTATTTTTTTCATTAAGCAGAAATAATTTTGCTGAATTTTTATATTTTTACATTACAACTTATACCCATATCTATATTACATATCCATGAATACCCATATCTGTATTACATGTGTTCCTTTCATGAGATAATAAATATGGCAATATATCAACCTAAACACATTATATTTATCTTAAAGTCCCATATCTATATACATTTATCGAATCTTTGCTCACATAATGTTACAATGAATTTCATTCTATTGAATATTTTACTATGATTCTTCAAAGAAAGGTGAAATTATTCTGCAATTTGAACGACTTCAATAAAATCCTACGACCACAGAGGCAAAGTTTCTGGGAGGGAAATCTAAGTTTGTTCATATGTGACATAGACTGTTATATGTACATCATACATTTCAGCCACGGAAACTGTGCTCCAGTTGGGCGGACAATTACGACCTTCAAATACAGTTATTATCCGCAGTAGAAAAGGTTCAATAATATTACCTGTCGTAAGATATCTTTATTTTGATTTATGAAGAAGAAATATGTGCAACGCTTTTCGAATTAGTCGTTTTACTTAACTGCTTTCATTATAGTGTACATGTCCTACATATATTATAGTTTAACATTCTCAGTTACAAGAATAATTCCATAACGGATTCGACTTTACAACTATATTTTTTTACATGCATAAAATTGTTGATTTGTTGGAACAGCAAACGCGTTCAAAAATATATCTCCCCTTTCCTTAATATTCCCCAATCCTCTGAGCAGATAAATACTCGTATCTTATTGTCTTACTTCACCAATCTTACTACACCAACAGCAATATTCAATTTAAAAGCAGCCGTATGGAAAACTAATCAGATCAGATAACATTAACCCACAGGAATATATGCTATATTACTTTTGACAACATTTTCAACTTGTTATTTCAGCTGAAAATATATGTTGCTTCAAATATTTTCCTTTATCTTCCCATTTATTTTCGTGCCATCACCATGTGTATAGCTAGCGAGAAAAATAATTTTTACGACCTATTACTCACCCAAAATTTACCTTATCTCTGAGGAGTTTATCAATATTATATAGCCTGTTCTCTTGTTCCCATATTCCATTTCTATCTTTTCGAAATACATTTTTGATATTTCATTTTTTTCTTTTTTCACAATTTTATTTCTCTTCATGCTTTTGAAGTAATATATGAAATCTGAAACTTAACTCCATTATTCTTCACTCGGTTTTCTATTTCATATTTATCATTGTTAAATATTCGGTATCTACACGTCATAATAATTCATCAGATCTATTGTGAAGGATTTATATAAAATTGAATGATTTCGAAAAAATAACTTGGCATTCATACTTTTCTCTATAAATACGTGAGATGAAGAAAAAGATATGTACCATCGAACAGATCTTAGAGCTTTTGCTTTATTTATTTTTCATTTGGTATATAATAGTTTCAGTAGATGACTAATGTTTCGTTGTCGAAATAAACTTCTTTCAATGTATATACTCTGCTACTACTCTATTGCAGATGATACACACTGCTACCACATTAACCTTCTATCTATCTATCTATCTATCTATCTATCTATCTATCTATCTATCTATCTATCTACCTACCTATCTATCTATCTAT
>JAOPJW010003905.1:64673728-64687325 GCA_027122535.1 Octopus maya
CGCTGCCGTGAATCGAACTCGGAACCTTGGGGTTAGTAGCCCGCGCTCTTAACCACTACGCCATATGCCCGTGGGCATATGGCGTAGTGTTAACAACAAACAAGATGAGGACAAATATCCGTCAAATGTAAATAATGTAAATAATCTAAATAATTTCTTATTTCAAGCACTCTTGTATAAAATATATACACATTCCATCTTAAACTATGAAACATTTTTTGCTAAAAAACACTTGCATATAGCATTTGCACCACTCTCAGTTTAAAGCCCCATTCGTGGCCTTCATATCATAAGAATAACCTATCATCATACCCATCTCCTTGGCTGTGTAGGGACGTCAATTTATTTTACGTCAACGTGCCTTTGAGTCACAGAATATATCTGAGTTGATAATAATGTGGGAATATTTACATTGTCAAGAAATATTCGTCAGATAATATAAATGCAAGTACAATCGGCCATTCGAGATCTGTTATGTAATATAATGATCAAAACACTGCATAGATAATAAAGAAATATATTCGGTTTAAAATGCGGTAACACGCAATTCACTTCTGTATACAAATGCAAAATAAATATATTTCTTTCGCAACACTTAGTGAAGTTTCGTTTCAGGCTTTCCAAAGCAAAGAATTATTCATAACATATATAACATTTTCCTTCACTTCATCGTCATCATGATCAGCGTTGATTATCGTGGCTATCATCTTTGTCATCCTTACCATCACCATCCTAATCATAGCTAACACTATTACCCTCACCACCACCCACATTAACACCATCCCTACATCATAACTGGACATACGCATGTAGCACCCCCATAATCACCACTATATAATCAGCAACATTAAAAGTACCATGATAATCGTCGTCGTCGTCGTTGTCAATATTACCACCATCATCAACACCATAATCATCATCTTTCAAATGCGACATCCCGCATCTCACAATAGAAATCGTAGATTTCATTAGAATTGAAGTATATTATACGTCATTGGAAGTCAAATCTATTCTGGATGTCATAAATTCCACTGAACTCTACTAATCTTGTTCGTTAATATATGTGCAGGATCCATGTATGGTTAACAAATTCTTTTCGCAACAACTTGGATGTAAACCCAAACACCGCGATAGTGTTTATTATCCTTTGCATTGGGTGGGCCAATACACTTTGTGGAGTTTGGGGGAACACATTTCATTTTGGAAATTCAATATGTATGTTTGCGTGTGTGTGTGTGTGTGTGTGTGTTCGTGTATGTGAATGTGCATGTGCGCATAAATGTTTTTATCTATATATGTATGTTTATATTTATATAGTTGGAATTTACAAAAAAATAAAACATGGAGACAGGTGTATAAACAACAAACAGGTGTAGTAGTTTAACGCACGGGAAGGTGAGAAAGTATTTTACGTTTCAAGCCTACGCTCGTCAACAGAAAGGAGCACGTGGAAATAAACTGAGAGAGAGAAAGAGAGTAAAGGTGGCTGTTTCTTTTTAATAGTGTGTCCACATACTTCAGAAAGTTCGATTCCCAGTGAAGTTTTCCACTTTATTTAGCATTCATCTTAGTCAGCTATCTGATTGTAGCTGGAATCCGATCTTCGTCGCTCTTTGTGGTGTATTTCAAAATAGGAACCATTCGTTATTAATCAAATCTTTTTCGAATGTTTAGGAATCATTAAATAGCAGAGTTAGTTAGATAGATAGATAGATAGATAGATAGATAGATAGATAGATAGATATTTGGGAGATAATTTTTATTTTAACAATAATGTTTACAATGAATTGTAATTTTCGGCAAAATTCTTCTGTGACTTTTATGAGTTCAACTTGGTTGGGTTTTGGAGTGGGTGTAAACTTTAAATCATCTTCCAGAAGTTTAATTTTTTTAGACAATTTCTATTGAGGCAATCCCCAATCCAACAGCCAAGAACATACTTACCAATGACTAACCAACCTTAAATCCTTACAAGCAGAAAAATATAGAATTCCCACATAAACACTCCCAACTACATTGGAGACAATTTTTTAAGGCACGAGATCTACAGAAAAAAAAAAGAAAAGAAAAGAAAAAGTAACCCCATCCTTCATGAGACATTAAAAAACAAGCACATAAGGAAACCAAAATTATCTAGAGAAGAAATTAAACTCTTGGAAAAATGGATTGAAATTTAGAACGATTCCAAAACCCCAAAAAGCTGATCTCATAAAAGACAGTAGAATGTTGCCGAAAATTACCACTCACTGTAAACATTATTATTAAAATAAAAGATATCCAAAAATAGCCAGCTCTAGTTATTTTCTTAAATATATAGTATTCTTCCAAGAACTTCCGTTTTATTAGTCTAAGATACACACACACACACACACACACACACACACATACGCACTAATGCAGCTAACATTCGTATGTTATTAAGAATTCCTTAGATAATTGACCTTATCTCTTTCAATACCCTTTGAACGTGACCATTTGATCTGTTAGAAATGCTTGTCAAATTTCATCCTGTTATCTTAAAAGGGATAGTAAAGAGTGGATAATACACTGGTAAATAAACTGTCTGAGAAAACAGCGTATGGTCAAAATCTAAACGGGTTTGATGATAGACATGTTTTCGCAAGGGAAAATTTGGGATTAAAGCTCAGCAACAACCGTCACGTGATACATAATATGCAGTGACAATTCCTTTTATGATATTTTACTACGATGGTATACATTTTCATTCTTGATTTGTTCCGGAAGTTTCTATCACAATCGCTGTTGAGAACAACTTGTTCTTTAAGAGGAATGTTTGGTCATAAATATCATTCAGGTGAGGATACTTTGGAACAGTCGGTATCACGACCTTCATGTGTTTCCTTATGCGCACCTTCCTCAAACTAATGAATCCAGCAAGAGTTTTTGGCTGTTGTTTATAAATTCAGCAAACAAATTATTTGCTGATGCATGCTGATTTCTGAAACCGATAATAATTCCACGCATTCGTCTGAAAGAATTTGTTTGCCAGAAACGAAATACAACAGCGATTAGCATATTCATGTTTTAATCTGCTGGAACCAATTAAATATGAATATGTATGTCATCATTTGGAATTTTGCAGTTCGCCTTGAACATGGCGATTTATCATATTCAAGTAGTTTTATTTTTATTAACAGCTCCACAGTGGAAAATTTACTTTCTGACGATTCGCTAATATTTGAACCTCAGTTTGAAGCACTTTGATATTTGGATAATAAAGGATGTTTTTAATATTCAAAGACTTTCTAATCTATTTCAGATAGCTTAAATGCTGCATATTCTCATTCAGTTACTTTTCAAGTATATAGTTGTGCACTTACGTAACGTCACCTTCGTACTATTGAAAAATCCATGAATGTCAAAGATTCATCTTCACCGTCAACTCGTGTACTTAAGTGAAAAAACTTTAGTATGTGTATAGTTTACATGTATGAGTTATATGTGTTATCAACATTCGTATGTAATTTAAATACGCACCGAATTCTACAAACATTAAATATGACCAATATTTATAGACAATAGAAATCATTATGAAAGATGTTTAAATGCTGAGAATGAAGATACAAAAGGAAATTAAAAATGAAAGCAAAAATAAATGACCCATTGAAACTATTAAAATATCTGTCGCTCTTAGCAAAATTGTATTATAGCGTTAAATTCTCGTATTTTCTTTTTCGCTTTTATTTTTGTTATGTTTTTACGAAAACACGACCACTAAATTATTTATAATTAAACTATATCACAAGTGAAGTTTTTTATCAACATATTGATTGCTGTTTCATGTCAGCAAGGTTCTTCTTTCATAGTATTAAACTATTCTAGTGTATATCACCATACCATTCCGACATTGTACACTACCTGATTGCTGCTCAAGCTATCAGGATATGTATCAATCTCTAAGTACTGTGAAGAGAATTTAGTTCAATGCAGTGGCTAGATATAATATTAATGTTGTATATATTACCCACTTCTCCTTTCAGAGATGCTCTCTCTCTCTCTCTCTCTCTCTCTCTCTCTCTCTCTCTCTCTCTCTCTCCTCACATATAATGCATAGCAAAATCTAAGCTATTCTTAGAGACGCCTCAACGAAATAAATTAATAATTCATTGTATATAAATTATGACTGCTAAGCCTGCCAGTTCTTTCAGCAGAAAATACACATAAATGTATACACAACATATGGTAGCAGTTGTTTGTGATCATCGATTTATCCGATTTCCTTGCACTAGTGCTTTCTGTAAGTAGTTTTCCTCAGTACTTACTACGTGTTTACTCCAATATATAAAGTTACGATATAATATGATATGCATAATATGAAGTTGTCGAGTAAGTGTATTTTAATAGCCTCGATATTTCATCTCTTTCAGAGTAGTAAGATGATAGCTTTACCTTTTTAGACGACCTCAGTATGATTAATTTCTTTACGGAATGTATGTTTTAAATGTAGGCGGTTCCTCTGTATTTATTTCAACAGTATACGGTTACTAATGTCAAATGAATTCTTATTTAATCAGTTCCTAGTTATAATCCTTCAATATATTAAAACTCTACTGAGATTATTGTTGTGCTATATGCTTATTGCAACCGTACAAACTCTTACTTATGAGCAGAAATCAAACTTAAAGCTGACAAAAATATCAGAAATGATTACTCACAACTTATAAAGATAACCCCTTTCTTACACTTGGTAGTAGACCTAGCACAGTATCTGGCACTTTACCAGAATTCAGGAGTCTTTGCAAGGTTTATATAATTCAAGACATCTCTGAAAAAATACAGTGTTTTCTCCATAAACTAAATATTAATGCGTTTTCTGATAGCTTTAAATGCTATATAATTCTGTTTGAATTTATACTACTATTTTATAAACCTCATTTTATGAGTAACTCATGAATATTTCGTCTCATGTTGATGTGGGAAAAAGCTTCTTTATGAACGCACATATTCTCTTGAAATATTTACATCATATGCATACAGATGTAATGTAATATTATTGATGAAATAATTCTGATGTAACATATTCGTTTCACATTATATTATACGAAATTCACCAATGGAAACAACTGCCAATTTATCATGCAGGGAGGCATCAATATTTAAATGCCCCTCTCGATTAACAGCTACTTAGGTCTCACATACTTTCGAATGATTTTCGTTTTCTTTTTTACGAGGTTTTTTTATTTATAAACGATTAATTTTGTCGTAAGCACAATTTTCTCCACGTATAGACTGTTAACAACTGAGAAAAAGACCACTTAGAAGAAACTAATTTACTCACATAACAGCTGTAAAATTATACAGCAGGACGTATTTAGACTATTCTGCTGGGCTAAACGGTAAGATTGTTTGGAACGTAAACGTGTGCTGAATTGACTAAAAAGAAATAGGACTCTCCAACGAAGGTAAAAAGTGTTATATGTAAAGGGTGCGTTTAGAAATAGTCGGTGTGTCTCCGAGAAATAGAATTATGAGAGTGGCTGACACAGATTAAAATAGCAGATGATTCATTTTGTGTGAAAATAATCGCTGCACTTCTTGAGAATTAGACATAGATAAAAGCCGAGGAAGATCATTTAGTTGAGAAAAGGAAAACAAAATTAAAGTGCATGAGAGTAACTAGTGACTAACCTACCAGGGATTTAAAGGCCTAGTATAATCTCTCAAAAACTTGCACTCACTTTAGAGTGGTAGAAGATTAGACTAATATTGTGCTCCAGTCTGCTGGGTCCGATCCTCAGAATGTACTCAAGATTTATAACCATGATACAATTTGGTGACAAAAGGAAACTCTTCAAAAATAGGCCCAGTCATCTAATGTTGTTAACTACAAAAAGTTCGGTTGAACACAATATGCCAAGGGACATTGTTAAACGCTAAGTCGTGTTGTGGTGAAATTGTTCCTACAAAGTATTCTTTGTAAAAGCCAACAATTAGAAAACACAGCAGTCTAGCTGTTTTATTGTCACACCAGCAGAACACAGTGTGCTAAGAAATTCCTCTTGAGAGCGATGAAGCTCGCAGCAAGAAAAATTTGCATCAGCTTTAAGAGCTGTGATCTTAGGTGATTCTCATTATCAACAACTGAATAGAAATATTCTTTCGTATGGATTCTGTTGGTCAATGTAAACTATTTATTCTTTTCAGATGGGTAAAGATCGTTCAAGATTAAGGGTTAGGCATAGAAAGAAAAAGAAATCAATGTACTATTATAAATCATTTAAAAATCATCGATGAAACAAACTTTGTTCGATCATAGTAATGTTCACATCAGGGATACTTTTCAGAGAAAGCAGCATGAGGCGTGATAATTCATGCCAACATCAAATGTGAAGCCAGAATTTTCTCAACCGTAAAGAAACGAAGCTAATCAAATAGTTTTACTTGATACCAGTGACTTATTATCGAAGACCGGTCGAAACTATATTTACGATATATAGAATCTAAAATCAATAATTGATTTGTCAATCGATTATCAGTATATCAAGCCAACAGACTGAAAAGACATATCAAATTTGCATCGACGAAATTACGTGAAGTTTGACTGATAATTTCCTGCCGGTAGTCTTTTTTATGGTAGACTTCTAGAATTGTGCTGTTCTTTAATCAGTGTATGGAACAAATTGCTCCATAGGTTTGATAATTTCAGAATGAAACAAGACGTCGTAACAAAACATTTTGTGTGTTGTTGACAGGTAATATTAAAAACTGACAGGCATTGTCTAGAATGAAACAGCTGTTCTTCGTCTCTTGCAATAATGAAAATCGAAATATAAAGCTATTTTTCTTGAATATTAGTGAATATTTTTGAGGGAGAATGTAAAGGCAAGCATCAGTGTTTAAGTTACATGGTGCATAACGCATTGGTTGTGGATTCAAATTTTCTGTGGAAATGTTATCTCATCGATGTGTTTCCTTTCATTAACTGCTAATCCGATTACATGAGGAAACAGTAGCAACAAGAAAAACCCACCTTGTTGCAGGTCATGCTAAATAGTAGCATAATTTCGTAATCTAAAATCGTGTGCTCTTCAAAAAGAAAATTTCAAAGCTGAAAAAGTGTTCGATCGTACACCAACTCGCACAAGACTAATTCTGAGGTAAACAATAACGATGACGACGGCTACGTCGGCGGGAACAACACCTACAGGCGGTAAGATTATTTGTAGCTTATCTTATGAATACGTTCGTATCTGATCCTTTAAATGCGTAGAGTTCTGCGGAATATTAACAATGTTCTTTGTGCAATACTAAGGGTTACTCTTTTACTCATTTACTTGTTTCAGTCATTTGACTGTGACCATGCTGGAGCACCGCTTTAGTCGAGCAAATCGACCCCAGGACTTATTCTTTGTAAGCCTGGTCCTTATTCTATCGGTCGTTTTTCCGAACCGCTAAGTTACGGGGACGTAAACACACCAGCATCGGTTGTCAAGCGATGTTGGGGGGACAAACGCAGACGCACACACACATACACACATACATACATACATACATACATACATACATACATACATACGACGAGCTTCTTTCAGTTTCCGTCTACCAAATTCACTCACAAGGCATTTGGTCAGCCCGAGGCTATAGTAGAAGACACTTGCCCAAGGTGTCACGCAGTGGGACAGAACCCGGAACCATGTGCTTCGTAAGCAAGCTACTAACCACACAGCCACTCCTTTGGCAATATATATGTCGCTAATTATAGGGTGTGTTTTATCATTTTGTAAGCCGGGAAAGACGATAGCAGCAGATAAACAGAAAGTTGCGTTCCACATTTCGGTTTTTGATTTTACTTTAGAATGATTTTGACATGTTTGATTCAGACTGTTAGCGCTGGGAAATGGTAAAGCCACTACTTGAATCTTCATTCTTCCATAGATGATGCTGACCACTACTTGAATCATCCTGCTTCTATAGATGCCGGCCAACTTTCTTTCGGCATCATCGTAGCAAAAGTGACCACCGATGTACAAAATTTTCATCGTTATAAAGTGTAAGTTGGCTTCTGAGCAGGATGAAACACCATCAGACGAAGGATCGTCAATAAAAAAAAAAGTTTAAAACAGCTATATCACCAGCACCCCACCCAACTCACACGCTGACTTCCTAAAAGTGGACGCACTAAGATAATCTAGCTACAAGTATACAAAAAGATGAAATGGTTAGAAATGGAATGTATTTTATTACGTCTGTTCGATCAGTACTGACCTGGGAGCTGGACAACAACACTAATGATGTTGGGCTGTAGTATTGGAGAAGAATTTTAGTTCGATTCTCTTTTTATTTCTATTCCGAAACCATTTTTCGTTAAGCGAAAAGTCAATTCTCTAGCAATAAGCTACCTTCTCGCTATTTTCTCCTATATAAAGCATCTTTCCAATTACGAACGAATGAACATTTATAGTTTTGAACTGGCACAGTGAATGAATTGCAACAAGCATATTATAAGCACTCCTCATATACATACATATATATATATGTGTGTGTGCTTGTAAAACACTACTTAATCTACAAAGCTAATATTTTATATATAACATCAGAGCGTCTGCTAGCCAGAAAAAAAAAAAACATTTAAAAAAAGCAATTTAACATCAGAAATAATTTTAAAATATCTTACATTAGTTTGCTCATTTGATAAACTGATATTATCTAACTTGCGTAAAGTATGTCGACATCGCTGAAGTTTTTTCTTCACTTTTTTGTCTATGATTATCGGCAGACTGGCAGACATAGGCGCCGCCATGATAAAAATCCCGCATTAAATAGTTAGACGAGCACATTCATGTATTTTCGTTTCAACCCAAAATTGAAGAGAGATTTTGTCTGTTTTTGTTCAGTAATTTTGATTTTTTAAATTAAAAATATATAGTATATAGTTTAAGCTAGAATTTTAATATTTTTGTTCATTTATCATTATAAAATGCAACATTTCTCCGTAGACCGCTGGACGAGATGTCTTGTAGTAATTGCAAGCTGGCAAGACGCTGAGCACGTTGGGCAAAATGCTGCGTGGTCTTTCTTCCGGCTCTTTACATTTTGAGTTCAAATCCGGCCGAGATTACCTTTGCCTTTCATACTTTCGGAATAAAATAAAATATTTGTCAAGTACTGAGTTTGATGTAATCGACTTACCCCCTCCCCTAAAAATTACTGGTCTTCAACTAAGAAATGAACTGGCATCCTGTTTCAGTGGGAAAGTTGTCATCTCGGTGATACGCCAGGGAAAACGAGTAACTGGCCTCATGAGTACAAAGGCTCGAGAAGAAGAAAAAATTATGATCAACTTATCTAGGGGGTCGATAAAAACAAAGCACCACTCAAATTCTGGATCGATATAATTTACTGTAGCCTTTCTTCGAAATTTGTAGATTTTAGTGGCTTTGTACGTCTGTTAAAAATCTACGGGATGGGCCAAAATTCATGCACCAAAACATTTGACATTTTATTTATATTACGTTATTATTATTAGAAATAGAGCGGCGAGCTGGCAAAGTGCTTAGAGTCATTTCGTTCGTCTTTACATTCTAAGTCGATACAAATAAGTAGCAGTTGAGCTCTGTCTTGTGCCAAAATTTGAATTTATTATTTTATCTTTTACTTGTTTCAGTTATTTGACTGTGGCCATGCTGGGGCACCGCCTTGAAAGATTTTAGTGGAACAAATGGACCCAGGACGTTTTTTTTTTTAAGCCTAATACTTATTCTATCGGTCTATTAGCCGAACTGCTAGATTACGGAGATGTAAACACACCGACACCGATTGTCAAGCAGTGGTGGGGACAAACACACCCACACGCATGTGTATGTGTGTGTGTGTGTGTGTGTGCGTGTGTGTGTGTGTGTGTGTGTGTGTGTGTGTGTGTGTGTGTGTGTGTGTGTGTAATCTACAAACTCTGTGTAGTATGTTATGAATTCACGATTTCAGCGCATACACTGTTATGCACATAAAACTGACCAGTTTATCTGTGTAGTTTGTTTATCTGTGTAGTTTGTGTATCTAAATACTACACGTTAGTAATCTCTCCGTAGACAGAATATTGGTGATCTTTTTTTTCTGATGAAAGTCTTCTAAGAAAACTAGAAACTAATTAGATGTTTCCAAAAGCCTACTACATAAACACTCTGCTTACATTTCAAATAATACAAAAATCATATGTTTATTCCTTTACATTTCAAATTATCCAGAAACACCGTGTAGTACATTATGAATTAATTCATATCAGTGCATGCACTGTTGGTAAATTACATCGTCAGTTTCATTGAGTTTTTGTTGGCTTACATTATAAAGAATTATAAGTTAGTTATCTCTGCTTGAGCAGAAGATGGATATTCTTTCGTGGTGTTAATCTAAGTAAACTAGAAACTAGTCAGCTTGATTTCACATTTTCTTACCATTAGAATATATCTACTAAAAAAAATATGTATATCTTACATTTCAAATGAATTATTATATGCATTTCACTCAGGGTTAATATTTAACTCTGATTTTTGCCTAAATTAGGAGGTGATTAATGCGGTCTTTGTCCTTCGAGCGATGACTGAGTCATTATGTATGGTGCTCCGGTATTTCTTTCTTGGCACTGTTTGCAAGCAGGTTTTAAAGTATGTATAAACATAAATATATGTGCATATTTAAGCGTGTGTGTGTGTGTGTGCGTGTGTGTGCGTGTGTGTGTGTGTGCGCGTGTTTATAGGTAAAATTCTCCTTTTTTAATTATCTTAACTATTTCATTAAATTTTAAGCTTCTAGTATAGAAACAAAGCTCAAACGTTGGAATTTAAACAATTTTACTAGACTTTTACAGATGAAATTTGATGCATAATGTCCTATTTAGCCATTTTTTCCTTCAAAATCCGAACTTAGACACTTAGTAACATAATTAAGAGCACGAACAAATGTTAGAAAATTCTGAATAGAAAAAGTCAATTTATAATCTGGGTAGAGATGTTGTTGACCGTAAATGTTATCAGTCTGTCGTGAATTAAGTGTTCACACGAGCTGCTGGTTTTTGTAACAGTACACAGTTTTTGTCCAAAACTTTATTAGACCGGCTTGCGCTTGCTCTGAGAATGTTTTGAGAGGGACGTTCCAATAATATTCCTCGTATGAAGATACTGAACATCAAAAATATTAATCAAAAGTTGCTTGATTTATTCCCACTTGCAACTTTCTTTTCACCTATCTTAGAATTGTATAGAATTGTATAACTGTATAAAGCTCATATATAATGTTTGAGAATGCAACGGGCCTCTGCTTAAAGGATGTTTCATTCTTTACTACAAGAGTTGGTCTTATATAATTCTTTAAATCATAAATCGTGACAGTTGTTCGTAGAACGTCAACATTTTATACCAGGATATAATTATTAAATCCGTTGTACAACTTTTTATTAATATTTTTAGTGCCCGGTATCAACAGTGTAAGCTTTTATGTTTATGCTGGTCCAGTATTCCTTCCTGATTGCATCCATCCACGACGTATTATCGTTTATATTTTCCCCTTCATTCCAAAACTCAGCCTAGAACGATGAAATTCCTGAAGTTGGGCTCTTTCTTTCAGGGATGTTTTTTTTTTATCCTCTAGTTTACAGCTTATGGGTTAGAAGCAAACTTCTATTTAATGACTGTTCGTATTCGATAATGAAATGTCTCACATGTCTTGAATTAATGCTTAAACTTATCATTAACATCTCTCTCAGAGGAGTGTAGAATCTCTGTATATTTTCAGATTCTTTCATAAAATTTTGCTGGTGAGTGGTGAATGTATTATTCATCATAAACCTCACGTTATATTTAGGCCATATGATTGCACAGGGCCGGATTAAGACCCATAGAGGCCCTAAGCACTCAAAAGACTTTGGTGCTTACATATATATGTAATTCAAAGTATAAACAATAATAAACCACAAAATAATTTTTTTATCTTTCGAAACGAAGTATAACTTACAGTAAATTGGAAAGTAATGTTTATTTTTGTTTACTTCCACTTAATTTGTATTTGAGAAATTTTCTCCTACTGTTTTTAATGGCAAAGTCTTGGATCAGATCCTCAAAATTAAACATACGTAACACCTTAGTAGAAACATGACATCCCGAATATCATTTTAGCAAGTTTAAGAGGATTTCATTTGTAAACCATTTACCGTTTCTGTGACGCCCCACTTTCCTTGATATCCTAATCACGTGCTTCTTTTGCTTAATGGTTAATTCAGTGCTGTGATTACGTATAAATATCTGATTCTGCGACACTAAGTGTTGATATTTTCCTCTAGTTTTATCATTGACCTGAGTATCTTTACATTAGGTTACTTCATTGCCACGAGCGCTGCAGGAGTAGGTGTCCCTTATATGTTGTTTTGAGTAACTATACATGTATAAAGAGAGATATTGATTATCTAGTACAGTATTATCTATATTGATAATATCGATAACTATTTACGTAATAGCTGGGCATTTCCAGCTCTCATAGAAAAAAAGAAAGAGTCGATTGTTTAAAGATTGTTTCGAAGGTTTACGAAAAAATACTACTCAAACTGTGATTGTGATGTTTTTGTTTATCTTTTGGTTGTGCATATACAGTTGCAGGTGCAGAATGGCCTATTGGTTAACAAATTCGCTTTGTAGCCACAAGATTCCAAGTTCCATCCTACTGCGTGACACAATGAATAGAAAGAAACGAGTTTTGTTTCACCTGACCAAACTTCTTTTGGAGATCCTGGATGATGATGATGGTAGCGATAAAGCTGCTGGTTTGTGTATATTAACAACAAATGTTTCTCTGGATGTGGATAATGTCATTAGAAAAACTCGAATGTGATACTAATTATTACCTATGACAACTGTTTTTCAGGTAACGAAAGGTACCTATAGATGAAACTGCTTTGTGGTTTAGGTTTGCACGGATTTCATCCCTGTACAATCCATCTAAACTAAGGTTTTTTCAAAAAATTTTAACTTATGGACCTCTTTGATTACTATTTTACTCGGGTGGACGCTCATAACTATTTGATGTTTTAAAATCTTATATTTTTATGAATAAATATCATTAGAAATTGTATTTTAAAAAATTGTTATATTTCGTGTATTGTGGAAGTATAAACAATTTATTGCATGAATTTTAACGACGAAATCTTACATGGACCCTCGAATATCATGCAAACCACTAATATAAACAGTACAAAGATTTTCATGAATATTCTGGTAAAATCGAATAACCTTTAGACACAAATAAAATCTGAATATAATGCTTCCAACGTCGTCGGTACTGTTAGTGTTGACATTAAGATCGTCAACTATGATCCCAGAAGCAAAATTCCACGTAGCGCAAACTGTTTTATATAAACTTATTTAAATAAAGCTAATTCATGGACCAAAAAGTGTTCCTTTACGTGTGTGTGTGCGCGTGTGTGTGTGTGTGCGTATGTGTTGCTAATATAGAAAAGGATGGGGAAAAGCGCTATAATACTACGGGATTTGTTTTAATCACATCAAATTGACAATACAATTGTGACGGTCAAAATTTGATATTTATTATCGATAGAGGCATCTTGGGCAAGTGCCTTTTAGTAAGGCCTCGGCCG